>PISW01012819.1:0-30069 GCA_004023785.1 Mungos mungo | reverse complement strand
TCTCTCTCTCTCTCTCTCTCTCTCTCTCTCTCTCTCTCTCTCTCTCTCCCTCTCCCTATCTCTCAAAGCTAAAAATAGAACCACCCTACCATCCAGCAACTGCACAACTAGGTATTTACCCAAAGGTTACAAAAATACTGATTTGAAGGGACACATGCACCTGATATTTAGAGCAGCATTATCTACTATGGCCAAATTATGGAAGGAGACCATATATTTATTATCCTAATTGGTATATTTCATCCTTATTCTAACAATAATTTTTTGGGATGGAGGAGACAGAGACAAAGAAAGTGTGAGCACGGAAGGGGCAGAGAAAGAGAGAGGGAAACACTGAACCCAAAGCAGGCTCCAGGCTCTGAACTATCTGCATAGAGCCTGATGAAAGGCTCAAATCCACAAATGCGAGATCACAACCTGAGCTGAAGTCGGACACTCAACTGACTGAGCCACCCAGGCACCCCGTGACACTTTTTAAAATATTATTGTTCTATAGAATTCGTATCCATTTTGTTTTCCTTTTTCGTTTGAATGATACCTTCCTTCTTTCATTTTCCCCTTTAATTTTGGGGAAAGACATTTATGTTTATGTGTATATATATATATATATATATATATATATTTGGAAAAATACATTTTTTTCTGCTTAATAGTAAAGTGATTCATATTAAAATTAAAGAATATACAAAGAATAATAAACTTTTCTCTAACCACTCATATTGCAATAAAGTTTATACTTTAATCATATAAAATCTATATGTAAATCACTCTTTATATAGTTTGAGAAAATTGCACAGTTTTACCTCCCTCTCCTTTCTCCTACCCATTTTTCATATTTTTTATATTAGTTGAAATGTTTTAGATCCAGATTGCTATTAAAAATTATTTTTCATGATAAACTTCTTAAGACTTATGTATGAAACTTCTGTTCTTTATAAAACAATAGTTGAAATAATTATTTAGAAACAACAGTGTTCTACTCTGTTTTACTTCTCACGATTCGTTCATCACAAAATACCCAAAACTTAATTTTTAAGTTTAATTTTTTAACAAACTAGATGATTTGATGAATTGAGTTATTTTTTTCTGCCTGTAATGTGACTTTATTTTAACTCAGGCAAGAAAACAACTCAGCAAAGGAAGATTCAGCCCTTCTGTTCTTTTTTTAGGAGCCATGTTTGCTAGGAGCCCTGTCCTCAACCAATCCGGCCCCACTGAGTTCGTGTTCCGCGTGTTCACCACCGTCCCTGAATTCCAGGCCCTCCTCTTCCTCCTCTTCCTCCTCCTCTACTTGATGATCCTCTGTGGCAACACGGCCATCATCTGGGTGGTGTGCACGCACAGCTCGCTGCGCACCCCAATGTACTTCTTCCTGTGCAACCTGTCTTTTGTAGAGATCAGCTACACCACGGTGGTGGTGCCTCTGATGCTTTCCAACATTTTGGGGGCCCGGAGGCCCATTCCACTGGCCGGCTGTGGGGCCCAGATGTTCTTTTTTCTCACGCTTGGTGGCGCTGACTGCTTTCTCTTGGCAGTCATGGCATATGATCGCTATGTGGCCATCTGCCACCCACTGCACTACACCCTCTTCATGACCCAGAAGTTGTGCATCCAGATGGTGGCATGCGCCATGGGCCTGGCCCTCCTCCTCTCCCTGCAGCTCACCTCCTTGATCTTCACGCTGCCCTTCTGTGGCCACCTCCGGGAAATCAACCACTTCCTGTGCGACGTGCCTCCTGTCCTGCGACTGGCCTGCGCGGACATCCGCGTGCACCAGGCCGTGCTCTATGTGGTGAGCATCCTCGTGCTGACTGTCCCCTTCATTCTCATTTCCGTGTCCTATGTGTTCATCACCTCCGCCATCCTGTGCATCCACTCTGCTGAGGGCCGCCGCCGGGCCTTCTCCACCTGCTCCTCGCACCTCACTGTGGTCTTGCTGCAGTATGGCTTCTGTGCCTTGGTCTACCTGCGTCCCCAGTCTAGCTCCTCGGTGGATGAGGACCGCCAGTTTGCCCTGGTATACACCTTCGTCACCCCCCTACTCAACCCCTTGATTTACACCCTTAGGAACAAGGATGTCAAAGGTGCCCTGAAAAAGGCTATTAGTAGCAAAGGAACCGCTGAGACTCTCTGAAGTTTTAGGGGGACTTGAAACAGGTACCTGAGCATGTGAAACGCTTACCTACAAATGCCAGGTTTATATTTATTTCTCCAAAGTTTGGATGTTTGTTTATTCTGTCCCTAACACGCTTGTTGGCTACAGTTCACTTTCATGTTTTTAAGGTTCTCTGAACCTATAAAACTCTGAAAATTGACAAGGTTACTGTAGGCTATCATTCACTAAGCCACGGATTAAGTCTACATTTGTTCTGAAGCCATGTCATTATCTTTGAAGTTTCCTCTTAAGAAGAAATGATATTAGCTGATTGCCTGAAAAATGTTCAAAAAAATATCGCCCCTAAAATGCCTTATTCTTGTTTTGTCTTTAGAGTATGACAGGGTTGTTCAGGTGGTTCAGTTGGTTAAGCGACCTACTCTTGATTTCACCTCAGGTCATGATCCCACGGATCATGGGTTTGAGCCCTGCATTGGGCTCTGCACTGACAGAGTGAAGCCTTCTTGGGATTGTTTCTGTCTCTGTCTCTCTCTCTGCCCCTTCCAGCTTACTTTCTGTTTCTGTCAAATAAATAAATAAATAAGCTTTTTCTTTAAAAAAAAAAAAAACCTTTAAAGTATGACAAGTAACAACCTGTTTAATGTACCTGTTTCCTTCATTAAGCCTCTTTTGTATATTACAAGGTCCTGTGGTTGGGTCCAATCTATGCTCCCACATTCAATTCAGGAATGTACAAGTAAGCAAGGAAAGGTGGTGCAGTATTGATTTCCTCTGAGAATTAACATGTGGTGAGAATAACTTATGCCATCATAAGATCCTGTAAGTTGTGGGAAAATGAAAGTGGGTCATTAATGTCATGGACAGACTCTCCAGCATTCATCCTTTGTATTGGTCAATATTCTCCAGAGAAACAGAGCCAACAGGATAGAGAAAGTGATGCTTGCAGGCAATTGGTTCACAAGGTTGTGGAGTTTGGCAAATCCAAAATGTTCAGCTTAGGCCAACAGGCTGAAAGTTCCAGCAGGCATCAGTTGCCATCTTGAATTTGAAGGAAATGGAAAAAGAATCATTTCCTTTTCTGGCTAATCAGCTTTTTTTCTCAAGACCTTTAAGAGTTTAGATGAGACCCATCCATGTGATGAAGGGTAAGCTTCTCTACCCAAAGTCTACTCATTTACATGAGTTGAAAAATCACCTTCGTGGCAGTATCTTGACTGGGGTTTGACTCAACTGGGTACCATAGCCTAGCCAATTGACTCATAAAGGTAACCAACACAATCCACCCCTTGTCCACTTGGCATCCATACTCATTTCCTTAAACCATACTTGATCTCGAAATATAGACAATAACAGTCATACTTCTACCCAACCTGATACAATTATCATATATATAACAAAAAATGTACTAACCCTTTCCCCAGAAGACCATGCAAAGTCTTTGGGTGATGTTCACCCTTCTCCTTTATACTCTGTAACTTCAATACTATGATGTAAAGTTAATAATGCTTAAATACTGTAATATAAAGTTAATACATTTTATGTTATATTGTAATGAGATAAGAGAGGAAAGAAAATACACACATACATACACAAAAACATATTCTTTAAAGAAATAAAGAAGAAACACACATAACAATTATGGCCCTCATAATTATGGTCCTCATAAAAACCTCATGGATTTTTATCTAATGGAATGACTCAAACTTTCCTTCCTGAAAAGTCTGGGACTTCTACAGTCTTTCTGGAACTGTTGTAGTGGTCCATTAATTTTAACCACATGACATGGTTCTACTAAGACATACCCTAAGGGATCTCCTGTGTTAAAGGCATACTCTTCATTACCTCTGTTCCAGAGCAGCAGTCAAAATTCCCCTTAATAATCAGGATCAATTACCCCAATCAGTACAGCAGCACCTTATTTACCTGTTGATTCAGGGTCATGAATCAACCCTGTGTGGCCAGGTGGCAGTCTTAACTCACAGTTCAGTAGAATCATTGTTATGTTTCCTGGTGGAATAATTGCCCCCATTGGTACAAAGATTTCTTGACCAACAAAGCATAAAGTGATGGGGACAGAAAGGAATAATTTTGCTAATGGGTAACCAGAGTGCCACTCCCATTTCCACCCACTGATTTTCAAGTCCTGGCTATGGGATAAGTATGAGTCCTAGCTATGGGACAAATAATACCATATGCTGATTTAGAGCACAGAACGCTTCCTGGAGAAACATGCCCCAGCCCTGAAAGATATTGTCAGCTTGCTGGTGCTGTAATTATCTTCAAAATCATCATCATCTTGAAGCATAGTGGGAAACAGGGTAAGACCAGTGAGTTTCATGAACATGGGCCCATTTATGCACTTTATTTACTATAGAGTGAGTTTCTTGAGCAAAAAACAATGCTCTATGGAATGCCATTATGCAAATAAAGCATTCTGTAAGTATGTAGTCTTGACGGAAACATTTTATGCAGGGAAGACAAATCTATATCCAGAGTAAGTGAAAGTAAGCATCCCAAAAACCAGGACAAAAATATGAGATGGGTTTAAGGGCCCACTGGACCCACTTTGAGATGAAGCTAACCTAAAAAATTCTTTGATCACCTGGCGTCCATAAGCACCTACTCTGACTAGGGACTACAGTGACTTTTGGGTCTCCTGGAATTAGTGTCAGTTATTGGCCAGTGTATAGTAGTCCTGAAAATTCTAGTTATTTCCTTTCCCCCAATGTAGTCATGTTGCTAAAGGTCTATAGGTCCCTTTGGGAAAGGCTGAGAAAAAAATTAACAGCATACATTTTTGGCAGCATAATAGGGTCCTTCCTCATGAGGACACAGCCTCTCCTTCATTCAAGGGGTTCTAGGTCTGTAAACTAGCTCAAGTCTGGAAACTGACTCTCTGTTTTATGAGTCAAGTTATACTTTGTTCACTTGATCTGAAACTCTTTCACTTATACATATCAAGTAAGAATGTAGTAGATTTCTCATGGTTTCACTTCTAGGAGCATTGTGATCAACTAGTCAAGGCCGCAAGTCTCTGTGAATTAGACTATTCTGATTACTGTTTTGACTCTGTGCATTATAGTAACCACACCCACCCTACCTTTGACAATTAAGGACCACTACTTGGCCCTTGCCTCCCTGGGATCCAATTATTTCCACTGCATTTAGGTTTCCCAATTTAGAGGCAGCAGATCTCACTTAAATTTCTGACAGACAGAAAGGCAATCACACAGCCTTCAAAAATGTTGGGGCTCCCTTTATAAATTTGTTTCTCACAATCACGGTGAAAGGTGTGTCTTCTGGACTCTCCTGGGGAGGTAAGCAGGTCTTAATGACAAATCCACTTTAACATCTAATCTCCTGAAGCTTTTCAATTGTTTTTCTCTACAATATACCAAGGCAGCACTGGTACTTCAACTTATTTTGATGTAGCCCCCCCTACTGGCCCTTGTTTCAACCAATCAACTCTTTAGAGCCCTAACACTCCAAGCTGCAAAGTAAACCTAGAATCTATGCTTTGTGGACCTATGTTGATACGTTCAGCCTGATCTAACTTTGTGTTCCTTCCATCATTAACTCATACATTTAATATTCACTTCTACACACATTCCCCAGATTTTTGTTCCTATACATTAGAAAAAGACCATGTATTTCTTTTACAATGTAATGTACCTCTCCATAGGTTAGACTTTGTACTCCATCTTTCAGGGCCTATTGAGACGTGAGCCTAGTTATAGGTCCAGAAGCAAAGAGGGGTGGTGGGATTGGATCCTATTGAGAACCAGCAGTGTTTCACAAGGCAAATCCCTCAGGCAAGGCCATTATAGGTAAGGCAGGATTAATCTCCTCAGTGGGAGCAGTATTGCTTGTTCTATTGCCAAAGAAGACTCATCACAATTTAGGGGTTCTGTGTCCCCAGATTCATCAGGATTATCCCGTATATCTCCATTCTAATTTTCAGGATCCCATTCCTTCCCAGTTAATGCCTTCAAATATCAGGAGGCTGAGGATCCAATTTACATTGCAAATCAGCCACTCACAGAATGAGATTCTGGCTTTGTTTTTCAGCAACCTCAGCTCAAAACTACAGAATACATTGGTCTCTTTCAGGCAGACCTGGAAGTTTTCTTTCCCACTTATTCTAGTGCATTTAGAAGCAAACAGCCAATTTCATTATATTTATCACTTCCACAAAAATATTTGAAGGTATCATGTGCATGGTCACCCAAAGCCTTGCTTCCATAAGTACTGACTTAGTTGTATCCAATGGTGATATTTTGCATGTCTCTGATACTGCATCACACCGTAGACTCTCAGTGTTCTCTTTACAACTTCAAGTGGAGTCTTGAGTGCCTTTAAATCTTATCAGATCAGGGAACCAATTCCACAAGCCCCAGAACCAATTCTGAAAACTCATCCTTAATATTCTGTTCCTCTAGAACCACTCTTGGTATAAAAAACTGTATTAATCAGTGTTCTCTAGGAAGCAGAACCAATAGGTTGTATGGAGAGAGAGGAGGGAATAGGAAAAGCTCATTTTATTTTATGGAATTGGCTCCTGCAGTTGTGAGTCTGGTGAGTTCAAACTCTGCAGGGTAGGCCAGCAGGCTGAATACCAACGGAAGAGTTGTTGTTTCAGCTTGACTGTGAAGGCAGTCTAGAAGCATAATTCCCTCTTACTCAGGGGACCTCAGTCTTTTTTTCTTCTTAAGGCTTTCGACTGATTAGCTGACACTGATGTGGCCCACCTGCATAACAGATGATAGTCTGCTTTACTCAAATCCTACTCACTAAATGTTAATCTCACCTAAAATATATCTTCACAGGTAACATCCAGAATGTTTAGGGACCATGACTTAGCCAAGGAAATACATAAAAATGACCACAAAGAAAGGCTCTGATATAACTTCCAATCTCAGTGGTATTTACATTCCGATATTAGAAATAATGTGAGGAAATCCTTTTAACCACATTTTATTTACTAGAAACTTCATCACACAAAGTATTACTTCAAAATGTGCAATCATTTAGTTCTTAGAAATATATTCAATTTCAAAAAATTCTCACTCTGATTAGTTTTCATCTTTAGAAAAAGATTAAATCCTTGGTCTAAGAACTTATTCAAAGTAGTGTGATGATATTTTTTAAATAGATGCTTATTCTCTACTCACGTCCCTTGAGATCCTGAAAAGGATCTTGTTTTAATTCTCACCTTGTTTTAATTCTCCACAGTCAGTGGACATTGTTAGATGAAATCAGAAGAACCACTTAGTCCTATTTTTGCCCCTGAGTTTTTGGATGCTATACCTATCAGGCCGCTTCTCAACATCTCATATTCATTATGAAGGTCTCTGAATGACAGAATTTCCAATATACATATGCCTGGAAGTGCTTAAATTTCAATACTTTTTATTTTAGGCATGTTGAGGTTTTTGTTTTCTCCCAGCTTTGAGTTCTTTACTACTTCTACCGCATTTTTTCTGTGTTTGAATCCTTTTTTTCTTCCATATTTCATGGATTGTTTCTTGTCATCATTCATGTTTCAGGTCAAATATCACCTCCTCAAAGAAGAAGCTTCCTATGGTCTTCCTCTTCCAGTCACTATCTAGCCCTTTAACCTGTTACGTGTTCATCATGGAACTCATCGCTATCTGATAATACCTAACTGACTTATTTACTATGTTTATTGCCTGTTTCACTAGCGACAGCATAAGCCCCATGAAAGCAGAAATCTTGTTTGTCTTATCCATCTTGGTGCCCAGACTTAGCCCAGTGATGGGCAGATCATAGTACATAAATATTTGTTTTATGAGTCAATCAGTGATGAACCAAACTTTAAATGACAGAACCCTAAGTCTGTGCTATTATTGGGTATGAAAAAGAACATATGAAAAGCATGTTCCATTGTGAAAGAACTAACAGATCAATGGAGACGAGGGAGGGAAATGCAATAAGGGTAAAGATATTAAAACTGGCAAGTTTTATATGGCAAAGTGATATCAGAGCAGGGACATGATCAAACCTATAATTCTGTATGATATGCTGAGTGGAAACGTATGGTTTATTCAAATTCTGAAAAATTGCAGTGAGGGAGTTGTTTAAAAAGTGACAGAGAAAAGTTAAATGTCTGCCTAGTGTTCCTCCTCAATTCATTCTCTTATATATATCCAAGGGTACCAGAAATGTTACCCCCTTTAAATAGAAAATATATTTTTTAATTTTAAAAAATTTTTATTTTTCTTAATGTTATATTTTTATTTTTGAGAGAAAGACAGCATGAGCAGGAAGGGTCAGAGAGAGAGAGGGAGACATAGAATCTGAAGACAGGCTCCAGACTCTGAGATAGCTATCATCACAGAGCCCAATTCGGGGCTTGAACCCATAAACTGTCAGATCATGCCTGAGGCGAAGTCAGACACCCAACTGACTGAGCCACCCACGTGCCACAAAAATATAATTTTTAATATTTATTCATTTTTGAGAGAGAGAGAGAGTGTGTGTGTGTGTGTGTTGGGAGGGTGGATGGAAAAAGAAAGAGAAAGACATAGAATCTGATGCAGACTCCAGGCTCTGAGCTGACAGCACAGAGCCTGACGTGGGGCTTGAACTCATGAACCATGGGACCATGACCTAAGCTGAAGTCAGATGCTTAACCGACTGAGCCACTCAGGCACCCCTAAAATATAAAATACAGTCTCAGCATCCCAAGGCAATAATAATTTGGGACCTGGGGTGACCCAGCTATGGCAGTCTGGTGGGAGTCAACTCCTTGAAACAGGAAGTACAAATGACCTTGATTAGGGAATGTCTTATTGCTCAGGAAATTATATTGGATGCCGAGGATGTTGATAAAGGCTTTAATATTGGTCTTCACTTTGACAAGCTCACTGCAGCTCTTCCATTGATGGGAGATCCCAAGTGCAGGGACAGTTTTGGTTTGGTCTCATTATCTGGTAACAAGAGAGATCAGCAATCATCAAAACACCTCCTGGGAGAGACAGAATGTATGGGGTAAGCCCCTAGACAGCAGAGCGATTTATTCCTTCTGCAAAGTTTCTTGGGAAGGTTACTAAAGCCTCAGTCCCACGGGGCAGACTTTCTGGGCTCATGGTCCTTTCTTTCTCCACCAGAGCAAACAGACCTCACCTACTCACTTCTGTCTCTTATAACAGAACTGAGGAAACGGGTTCCGTACACCCCTCCCCCTTCTCATGATAAAGGTAAGAAGAAGTCTTTTTTTCTAACTCCTTCTAGATTTACAACATACCAGTACTCGTTGACACCAGGCCAGAAAAGCAAGTATTAGCGATACAAGTAGAGACTCCAGGATTTTAGAACACATTCAGCCCACGGCTGAGAGTGTTCCTCTGAATTCACTTGGAAGGGCTATTCTTCTGATTAAAACGGTAATAACTAATCTTAGCCTTAAAAATATTGAAGGAATGGCTAGTGTAAGTTTGGATAAGGTTTAAGGTTTAATAAAAATCCTTTTCTTGTAAGGCACCTCATTTAATCCTCTGCTATGAACCAGGTATTATTAATATTCCTTTAGAAGGTCCAAAGAGAGAAGAATTAACATTTATTATGCAACTTTACTGGTTTCACACATCAAACCAAGGTTTCTAAATACTTTATCCCATTTAATTCCATCACAACTCCATTAGGTGAGTATAATTATTTGCATTTTCTAAACAAGAGGAGACAGACATTAATGTGAGTTGATCTGTCCCAGTGACATTACTATTAATAATAGTGCCTGGGTGGCTCAGTTGGTTAAGCATCAGACTTCAGATCAGGTCATGGTCTCATGGTTCGTGAGTTCGAGCCCTGTGTCAGGCTCTGTGCTGACAACTCAGAGCCTGGAGCCTGCTTTGGATTCTGTGTCTCCCTCTCTCTCTCTCTGCCCCTCCCCTGTCCACACTGTGTGTGTCTCTCTCTTTCTCAGAAATAAACATTTAAGAAAATAATAAATAAATAAATAAATAAATAAATAATAGCTTGAGATTCCACCTGGGGTATGGTATTGCCAAATCTGCTAACCCCCTTGTTTTACACAATGCTAACTCGAAATTTGAGCACCACTCCAGTGTAGGCATCATGTATTTCCATACACACATGGACAAGGTTTACAGGACACTCTTGCCATGTGGGGCTGGCCTTGCTGGAGAGGTAAGAAGGATGATGCAGATATGTTGGGGGATGTGACTTGCAGGCACTGAGATCGGTGTGGATTCAGGAGCAGATGCCAGCCGGGGCAGGTTTCTGGGCACTATGCTGGAGCACTCTTCTCTTGCCTCTGTCCTATGCCACGTGTTTAGTAACAACTTAGAGTAACAAGTTGATGACATGTGGCTATAATAAGTTTCACTCTCTTTGAACCATATAATCCACATTTTCATTTGTCCAGAATATCGACCTCATAACTCTATAATCCTTCTCTTAACTAATTCTATTTTTCATATCTAGGCTTAAATACTGCTTCCTCTAGGAAGCCTCTTCAGAATGCCCTAATCACAAACTATGCCAGAGCTACATGTTGTATAATCCTGTGACACACTTCCTCTTTATAGCACTTAATCAGAATTTTATTTACATAAATTTTATGTCATACATATAAATATGTTTTTATAGTTACATAAATATATAACATTTAATATTGTATATAATATTATATTATAAAATATTATATACATATATAATATAATATTTATATTTATAATATATGCCATATTCTGATATATGTTATATATTTATATTTATATGCAAAATTCTTTAACAGCGTCTCTCTTCAGGATGTACAACTACTTGGTAAAGGAACACCAGTGTATGTGGGGTTTAGCACTTAATCAATAAAAATAAATATGAGTGACTGTAGGAAAGATAGTTAAGATGTAGAGTCATATACTGAAGATTTTTTTAAATGTCAGTCTCAACAGACTAGAGCAATGAACCAACGTTAAAGGATGATGAACAGGCTTTGCTTCTCTGAAAATGAAAAAATGTTTAGAGTTTTAGCATCCAGGGAGCTACATCAGTCCATGTCTGAGGAGACTATGAAAACAGTGAAACACAGTGGATGAATCTAATTTTGGTTAGACTGAAGCAACAGACTGCCAATGGGCAGATTAGCTGATACTCAGACA
Organism: Mungos mungo; assembly: GCA_004023785.1. Classification (NCBI taxonomy): domain Eukaryota; kingdom Metazoa; phylum Chordata; class Mammalia; order Carnivora; family Herpestidae; genus Mungos; species Mungos mungo. Next base: position 18,810 of record PISW01012819.1, on the reverse strand, counting down.
TTTTTATACTTTGGACATCTCTACGATCTGCCTCATGCAATACACTTCTAAGTAAGTTATTTAAAATTAGAGCATTTCCAGGGTGCCTGGGTGACTCAATTGGTTGAACATCTGACTCTTGATTTTAGCTCAGGTCAGGCTCCAGGCTGAGCACGAAGAGTGCTTAAGATTCTCTCTATCTCCTTCTGCCCCTCCGCCACTCATGCTTTCTCTCTCTCTCAAAAAGAAAACGAAACACAACAACAGCAAAAATGAAAACATTTCCGGAGCCAAATCTGAGACATAACAAAACCATGTCATGTCATTCAAGGAATACCAAAAGGAAAATGGGAAAAAATTTAGGGCTGCATATAAAAGCTCTTAGTTCCAGAAGTGTTTCATGAAATATGTTCCCATGCCATAGAACAGAATGAAATGTAGAGGTTATGGAGGCAGGTTTCAGCCATTACAAGAAAATAATTTTAGGGAATTATGCTATTCAACAACAAAGCAAGCAAGTCAAGAACTAGTGATGTTCTGGAGATTTTGAAGTGAACCTGAAGTTCAGGTAATGTATGAAAAATTCAAGTATCTGACAGAGGACTGAATGAGGTAATTTCTGAGATCCTCTCTAGCACAAGGAATTCATGACCTATAGATAACTCTTTTATAAAAATTTATTGTAGATCTAGGAGAGCACCACTAAAATGACAGGAGTGTGGCTATCATAAAATTTTCTAAAGTCATCATTATCACACCGATTCAAAGCCCTCTATCAAATGTGTGGGAAGCCAGCCCTAGATGTGTTTATACAGCCTTCTACTTGTTATGTTCCTGAGTGACAAGATATTTTCCACAGTGCAGCCCTAATGTTGGTTACCAAGTTGTTTTCCATGATGGCTAGCTCCAAAACAGATGATTTGATTATGAAATCAGCTTAAAGGTGAATGAGAAAGTGAAAAAAAGTATAAATGATATGCTTTTCATAGTATATTTATCCATACAACATATATTTATCAAACATCTATAATTTGTACATTAGGCTTGGTGAGATGAGAGATGAAAATGTAAATAAGGGCAGATGTCTGCCCTTGAACTTATGAATAATGATGATGGTTATCTGTTATCGAGCTGCTCTTGCGAAGGACTATGCATTGTGATAGATACTTTATATAATGATCTCTTTTAATCCAAACAACAACCCTTAGAACTAAGTATAATTATAATCCCCCATTTGTCAAATAAAGAAAGTAGAACTCAGAAAAATTATATATTGCTCAGCATCACAGAGCTAGGACTTGAGATTATTCAAACCACATCATTTAATTTCAAAACGGATTTCACACGAATGCACTCCCCCTATTCCTTGTGTTTTAATAAAATGTTGGCTAGGACAGTGATATTAGAAATCATTCAGAGCATGACCAAAGTTCAGAAGAAGAAAAGAGAATAAATAGGAACTGGACACTGCTCATCAGCTGTTGAAAAAACAACAGAGTCAGTTGTGCCCCAGGTGTTCTGAATATTTGTGACAGTCTGGTCACATTTTTCCCCTAGGCTTGTAACATGGAACTGGATCTCCATGGACAATCAGTACTGGTGTGGTGCTTCTGGCTTAAGATGTTTCTTCAAAGATCATCATAAATAATTAATGTTGAAAATGGGAAGGTTGAGGACCACCTGGGTGGCTTAGTCGGTAGAGTGTCCGACTCTTGATTTTGGCTCAGGTCATGTTCTCATGGTTCATGAGGTGTAGCCTCATATTAGACTTTGGCTGACAGCATGGAGCCTGCTTGGGATTCTTTCTCTCCCTCTATCTCTCTGCCCCCTACCCCATGTGTGCTCGTGCTCTCTCTCTCTCTCTTTCTCTCTCTATCTCTACAAATAAATAAATATTTTTTAAAATGAGCAACTTTAAAGATCACATGTCCTATCTGTTCCACCTTCTTGACTATGAGTTGATCTTGGGAAAACAGTGGAATGAATGTCCTATGAGGGTTATGTCTGTTCATCACAAGATTTTCAAGGAAGCAAGAAATCCAGGAGGCTGGATTTCCCTTCAGCTCCTTAGAAGAGAAGAGAAATAGATGGAGACTGACTTTGTCTTTCCTTTTCATCCTCAGACTCGTAGGAAGGATTCTTAGATCTCCAACAGCTTATGATCACATAGTTCCCCATAACTCCACAAGCCAGGAGGAGCCCTTTGATAAAACCCTCTGTTTCCTTCAAGTCCGTCACTTCTTTTGATTGAGTATGAATAGAAAAACCAGAAGCAAAAGACACTGTCCGTCTCAGAACTATGTGAGCTCTTTGTCCATTGTTTTCTTTCTTCAATTTCCATCTTATGACTGGGTTTTCAGTGTTACATCCATATAGCCCTAAGTCAATCCCTCAGGAGGCACTGTATGTAAATAAATGTGTGAATGAATGAGTGAATGAATGAATAGCTTCCCACCCTCACCTTAATGACTGACCCCTGCTTCCAAGAAGCCTTTGACACTTTCTTGTGAATTTACTGAAAGAATTAATTTTCATTCCACTTCTACTGAAACTTGTTTAGAATGCCACAGACTTTCTCTGCCTCTTTTTCTTAACAACAACAAAAAATTATTATACAATTCAGTCCAACTCTTGGCACTTAGAAATTAACTTGGAAATATTTATGTGAAGAGACTTGGTAAAAGAAAAGAGAAAATTAGTCTTCATAATTCTAAGTTTCTAACTCCAGACCTGATCAGATAAGAAGAGGCTCAAACTGTGAACTAAATATATTGTTGGTCTGATTTTCCCTCCTGCTTTGTAACTCTCAGCAGAGAACCTCCGTTAGCTCAATGACCTGGGGAAATCACTCAGTGTTGATGGAATTTGTGTTCCTGGCCTATCCCTCTCACCCAGAGCTCCGAGTCTTCTTCTTCCTTGGACTTAGCCTGGTTTATAGCTTGATCATCAGTGGGAATGTCCTAATTGTGGTGGCCATCCAGACAGAAGCCCGCCTGCACACACCCATGTACTACTTCCTGGGCAGCCTCTCAGGAGTAGAAATATGCTACACTGCTGTGGTGGTGCCCCACATCCTGGCCAACACCCTACAGTCAGAGAAGACCATCAACCTGCTGGGCTGTGCCACTCAGATGATTTTCTTCATCGGGCTCGGCAGTGCTGACTGCTTCCTCTTGGCTGCCATGGCCTATGACCGGTATGTTGCTATTTGCCACCCCTTGCAGTACCTGCTCACTGTGACTTTAACTCTCTGTGTCCACTTGGTTGTGGCCTCCGTGCTCATTGGCTTGTTCCTGTCCATACAACTGGTGGCCTTCATCTTCTCGCTGCCATTCTGCCGGGCGCGGGTTATCGAGCACTTCTTCTGTGATGTGCCACCAGTGATGCGTCTTGTTTGTGCCAACAGCCACATCCATGAATGGGCAGTGCTGGTGGCGGCCACACTGGCCATCGCCATGCCTTTCTTCTTCATTGCTGCCTCCTATGCCTTCATTGTGGCCACCATGTGCAAGATCCACTCGGCAGCTGGCCGCCACCGGGCTTTCTGCACCTGCTCCTCCCACCTTTCTGTGGTTCTGCTGCAGTATGGCTGTTGTGCCTTCATGTACCTGCGCCCCAACTCCAGCTACAACCCCAGACAAGATCAGTTCATCTCCCTGGTATACACGTTTGGAACCCCACTGTTCAACCCACTTATCTACACCCTGAGAAACCGTGAAATGAAGGGGGCCCTGGGGAGAGTTCTGACCAGGAATTGCCTCTCCCAGAACAGCTAGGGGAGGTACAACATTCAGGCAAAAGTTTGGTTCCAGACGTGCAAATCTCCTTGCAACTGGAATTTCTCCCAGTTAATGTTAAAAGTAATCTTTAAAAAAAATGATATACATTATCTGGATGCTATTTAGCTATGTGTACCAGAAACCTTTAAAATTTTTCTACTATTTTACTCAATAATTCTCCTCTAGAAAGGAAATTAATGAATGTGCATAACAACAGAAAGTGACAAGTATAATACTGCATCTAGGGTATTGGCTGGAAAGAGAGGCCTTATTCGATAGATTTTAACTGAAAAAAGAATAGTAAAAGGATTATATACCAAAATAAAGGAACCAATAAGGGTGGCAGCATGAGCCATTCTAGCAATAGAAAGAAGCCATGATCACCCTTGGACCTCACAGGCATAAGACGGTACAGTATTATCAGAGACCAGTAAGAGCTAGATTTACTGGGAGAAAACACTTGGAACTATAGATTTAGGGCTTTAGCAGGGGAAAGGCAACAACTGACAGGACTCTGGCTAGGCAAGGGGACAGCAGGGAGATCAATACCCCAGCCTCTCCCTTTTGCACCCTCCCAACCCTTGCCCTGTCTCCCATTGGCCAAACCCCAATGGAAGCAAGAAGGCAGTGTAGACTGAATGATTCAGTTCTCAGAAACTACACTTTTGGAGCAAGACAGGACAGAAAAGGATCCTGAGAGTCAGGAGCAGACAACCATCAGAAAAGGAAAGGACTGTTTGTTACATAGTATTTTATGGAGAAATGAAAATATGTTAACAAGTCAACTTCCCCATGATAAAGTATTGGCTAGACAATTATTGTATGGAAGAAAATCATTTATACCCTCTGCCTCATGATGCATGTCCTTGAAACAAGCTTTATTTTCTGGGGAAAGTAAAAAGAGCTTCCCTGCTTATTTACTGAACTCCTGTTTTCCTTCCAGTTATATTCTGATAATATTTTGTTACCTTTTCACCTGTTTGGGGCTTTTAAGAAGTCGATTTTTGTGCCTTTTTAAATATCCTCTATGTCACCTAGCATTTTAGGTCTTAATTAACTTCTTAGTAACATGTTCATTTACCAGTGGCATTCCACAGTCAATAATCCCTAGTTAGTTACATAATTAAAGAAGTGGTTATCATGGAAGTCTACCGAGAGGCAGTGAAGAAGGTCGGTGGCACAGCAGAGGTCCTGGAGCTGCCATACCTGGGTGTGCCTCTTTCTGCCTGTGTGACAAGGAACCAATTACGTAAGCCCTCTGTGCTTTGATTTCATTTTTAATCAAATGGAGATTACAATAAATGTACCTGAAAGAATCATTTAAGGATTCAATGAATTCACGCAGGTTTTACAATGAGCCTGGTAAGCATGATGTCAATCGTTGTTGTATTACTATTGCTCATATCATTATCATCGTTATTTGAGGTCCACAGAAAGAAAATAAAGGAGGAGAATTGGAGCGAATACTTTCCCAAGTGATGTTATGAGAGGGTCTTCCAGCATTTTCTCTACACTTCCTCGGGATGTCCTGCGAAATCATCAAATAGAGTTTAGTTCTTCAACACCAGATTCAAGCTTGAGCAACAATGAAAGGGTAAATTTACCTGGGAGAATTCCTTCTTTTTGAGATTCAGCCATTTAAGTTACTTAAAGGTGGAAGAATTGTGTTTTATTTTGCAATATTTGTTAGTAGGAATGAGTGTAATGAATGATTTTAAAGGAGACTTTTCGCATTCTACCTAAACCTACTGAAACGATTAACAAAGCATGGATGTTATAGTAGGTGTGCACTGCTGTAACAAAACACCACAAACTGAGTGGCTTAATCAGCAGAAATTTATCCATCAGTTCTGGAGGCTGTCAGTCCAAGATCAATCGATGTGCCTATGTCTAGTGAAGACACCCTTCCTGGTTTCTTGTCTTCTCATTGTCCCCTCATCTTGTGGAAAGAGAGAATTCTAGTCTCTTTCTCTTCTTTTTTTTTTTTTAAATGTTTTCTTTATTTTTGAGAGAGAGAGGGAGGGAGGGAGGAGAGAGACAGAGAGGGAGTGGGAGAGGGGCAAAGAGAGAGGTAGACACAGAATCCAAAGCAGGCTCCAGGCTCCATGCTGTCAGCACAGAGTCCAACATGAGCCTCAAACTCACGGACCATGAGATCATAACCTAAGTGAAGTTGCTTAACCAACTGAGCCACCCAAGTGCCCCTAAGTAAAAATAAGAAAGAAAGAAAGAAAGAGAGAGAGAGAGAGGGAGGAAGGAAGGAAGAAAGACTACAAACTTCTTGTTGATATGCTGTCAAGTCCTAGACCTTCTTTTCTGCTTCATAGATGACGATGTTGATGATGATGATGATAACCGACCCCTTCATGATCATTTACATGATTTTATTCATTTATCCTTTCCAAAACTTTAGAAAAGGCATATCCTTATTATCCCCAACTCACAGATAAGGAAACTGATGCACAGAAAGGTTAAATTACTATACAAGTCTTTAAAAAATGGTAAGAAGCATAACCAGAGATCAAACCCAGAAAATACAGCATCTGAGTCCATCCACTTAATCAATATGCTCTATTACTCTCCCCAGAAGAGAGTGCTCGGTGCCCAATGCCCTGTGATCCAAGCAGCAAGGAGGCTGTTTTACTTTAGACCCAGAGTGAAGCAAAAAGCAACAGACAATGGTATGGTAGGAGATAAGATAAGATAAGATAAGATAAGATAAGATAAGATAAGATAAGATATGAAAGGAGATAAGAAATTACACAAGGGCAAAATCATGAAGCAATACAGAGACCATGGTAAGAACTTCGATTTTACCCTAAGTAAGGTACAAAGCCACTGAAGAGATTGAGTGGAGTGGTAGCATTACCAGGCTTACATTCTAAGTGAATCACACTGCCTGTGGACTAGAAAATATGCAGTTTTAGAGAAAAGAGGGGGCCAGAGTCTTGTTAGGCTTCTATTGTAACACTCTAGGCAAGGAATCCTATTTCTGATGTCATTTGAAGGTAAAGCCAATAGAATTTTATAAGACCAGATGTGGGGTGTGACTGAAAAGAGGGCATTCAAGGATGACTTCAAATTGTTTTTGACTTCTAAGAGTGGAATGAGGTGCCATTTACTAAAACTGAGACTCATGTGAGAAAGTAAAATTTAGTGCAGAAAATCAAGAATTGTGTTTGGGTATGTTGCCTTTAAAATGTATTTTGGATATTGAAAGGGTTTTATTCAAAGCCCGCTAGCCAGGGAGGCTACAGACAAAACTCACAGGCATCTGCATTTGGCTCTGACTCTGTTTTACTCTGTCATGGTGCCCCTCAGTCTCAGAAAATAGACCACAACTAATAAACATACTCTTCTACCAGACAAGCCTGGTACAGAGTCCCCCCAAGAATCTGTCACCTCCTGCTCTACCTGGCCAAGAGTGGGCCCCTCCACACACCATTCCCTGGGCACAGCTGCAACCCTCTTACATCCTTAAAATCCCTTTAATGGCCTAGCGCAGGGGTGCCTGGGTGGCTCAGTTGGTTGAGCATCCAATTCTTAATTTTGGCTCTGGTCATGATCCAGAGTCGTGGGATCAAGCCCCATGTTGGGCACCACACTGAGCAGGGATTCTCTCTCTCTCCCTCTCTCTCTCTCTCCCTCTCCCTCTGCCCCTCTCCTCTGCTCATGCTTGCTCACGAAAATTAAGAAAATATTGGGGCGCCTGGGTGGCTCAGTCAGTTAAGCATCTGACTTTGGCTCAGGTCATAATTTCATGGTTCGTGGGTTTGAGCCCCATGTTGGGCTCTGTGCTGACAGCTCAGAGCCTGGAGCTTGCTTCTGATTCTGTGTCTCCCTCTCTTTCTGAGCCCTCTCTTGCTCACACTCTGTCTCTCTCTCTCTCTCTCAAAAATAAATAATAAAATGTTAAAAAAACTTTTGTAATTAAGAAATTTCTGAGGTGGCTGGGTTGCTCAGTTTGTTAACCGTTCAACTTCGGCTCAGGTCATGATCTCACCACTCATGAGTTTGAGCTCCATGTCGGGCTTTGTGCTGACAGCTCAGAGCCTGGAGCCTGCTTCAAATATTGTGTCTCCCTTCCCCACTTGCACTCTGTCTCTCTCAATAAAAGATTACAGAAAAAAAATTTTTTAAATAATATTAAGAAAAATTTTAATACTGTTTAAAGGCCCAGCCTAACAAAAACTCAGCATTGACATTTCTTTTGATATCTGGACCCTCTCCTCCCTCAAAGAGTGAATAAACCTTGTCTTGCTCATTAGTCTACTCTTGGTGAAATTCTTTGTCACCTATGTCACCGGCTGCCCTTGCAGATAGCTAGATCAGAAGAGATGTGGTTGCTGTAGTCCTAAATTCACAATGATGGACCTGTGGATGGCACTTCATGAAGCCGCCCTGTCCTTATATTCACCCTCCTTACTCTCCTTGGCGGGGTTCTCTTTAGTATCCTGACACCCGAATGTTGGGCTCGGTCCTTGGTCTTCTTCATTCTGATTTCCCGCCCCCCCTAAAGTAATCTCACTTGGTACCACTGTTTTCAACATATTTATGTATTCACATGTATTTAAAATTAGTACAATTGCGTGGCATAGATTAATCATTCAAAAAAATATTAGCAATGTTATTAGCTATTACCCCTGCATTGGAACCATGGGCCGCAGTAAGTTTCATGCTACTAAGCTTGGACCAGTTTGTTGTTGCAATTACTGTGGAGTGTTTGATTATGTAGTGTTGAACTTGTCATGGCTGATTCTTCTGAACTCCAGGAGCTGAAAGTTTATCAAGGAGTGCCCATAAAAGGAAAATAAGTCTGTTGAGATCATGCATATTATACTTACCATAATTGAGTTAATTAGATGCTATCATTGGCAAATACAATGCATGAACTTTTCAAAGTTGATTTCTGTAGGACTTTTCCTAATGGATTCAAAATACTTTTGCTGCCTTTAAAAAAACTTTATTGTGGTTCTTAAAACTAAAAAACTTAAAAGAATGTATTGTGATAAGGACACAACACAAAATTTATCCTCTTAACAAATGTGAAATGTATCATGCATCATAATTGCCTTTTAAATCATAAAAAAATCAATGTAAATTAACCATGGGGCAATAATAAAGTTTATAAGATGACTAAAGGAATCAAATGGTCTAAATTAGTGATATATTTATCTGAAGTAGTAAAAAATCAAAATAAAAACACCCTAAATGTCCAGTAGTCGGGAATAATTTAATAAATTGTGGAACATCAACACCATTAAGTAGTCACAAAAAGTGTAAGTGTGAACATGACGTTTGAAAAAAAAAACACTGGGGTGCCTGGGGGCCTCAGTCAGTTCAGCTTCTGACTTCAACTCAGGTCATGATCTCACGGTTCATGGGTTGGAGCCCCACATCAGGCTCTCTGCTGAGAGCTCAGAGCCTGGAGCCTGCTTCGGATTCTGGGTCTCCTTCTCTCTCTGCCCCTCACTATCTCATGCTCTTTCTCTTTCTCTCAAAAATAAAAGAAAATGTTACAAATTTTTTTTAAAAAGAAAAATGTTTATAACCTACTGTTACATGGAAACTGTGGCAAGGATAATAAAATATGTTTGTAAGAATGAGGTCATCTGAACAAATAAATGTATCTGTGTGGGAGAAAAAGGAAAATGGGTCTGAGTACAGCCTCCATATGCACTTACCCACCTGTTCAGTCAGAGGAACCAGCACAGACTTAACTGACCATTGCCATGAATATAAAAGGCAAGCTGTCTTCACTCGCATAGACTTTAGATATTTCGATCTTTATGGATAAATTTGATTTGCTTACTTTGGCTTCAGAGAAGACCTTTTTACACGAAGCTGCCTCTGCCCTAAGCATTTTCTTCCCTTCCCTTGACTGGTGCATCGTTTCATAGATCTGTTTATTGCCTCACAGAAGCCTTTCTGGAACACAGAATAGCTCTCTGCAGCCATCTTCTCTAGAACATCACTCTTCTGCGCATTCTCCCATTGCTCTTACCCCATTCTGCTTCTTTATAGCACCCACCCCTCTGGCACGTTGTTAAATGTGCAAATGTGCATATTCTTGGGGCGCCTAGGTGGCTCAGTCTGCTAAGCCTCTGACATCGGCTCAGGTCATAATCTCGCAGTTCATGGGTTTGAGCTTTGCGTCAGTCTCTGTGCTGACAGCTCAAAGCCTGAAGCCTGCTTCAGAGTCTGTGTCCTCCTCCCCCTCTGCCCTTCCCCTGCTCACTCTCTGTCTCTCTCTAAAATAAATAAACATTTAAAAATGTTAATGTGCATATTCTTATTACTTGTGATCTGCTTTCCTCTTTCCAAGAACACAATCTCTACATGGACAAAATTATTGCCTATTTTGTACACTGAAGTATCCCATTGGAAGTAGGGCCCGGCTCACAGCAGGAATTCAATAAATATTTGTTACATATGGAATAAAAATGTATTATTGATAATGGACATGAGACAAGGAGGCTGAATATGGCTAAAAATAAATGGCAGCAAATGATGAGGAGGTATGTGAGTTTACATCCATGAAGTTTGAAGGGAGATGGGAAGAGAGAAACAAATAAGAAAGACATGGTAAGGCAGAGTTGGAAATATACAGTTACCAAACAAAACAAAACAAAACATCACCTTGTAATGACTAAAAGAGCATCAGCAGAGAAGAAAGTTAATCAAGAAACAAAAATAAGTAAGATAAGAAAAAATGAGGTCAAAGATCAGAAGGAATGATCGTGGGAAAATCCTTCATAAATTTTCTGCCTCTCACGAGAAAGCTTGTAGAATTTTAGAGCTGGAAGGATCCATGATGTCCATTAATCAATTACCTCGCACCCCAGATGAGGAGCCCATGTAAGAGCTTCAGTACTTTTGGAAGATCAAGGTGCCACATGACAAGCCCATAAGTAGACTCTAGACCCTCAGACGCCCAGGCTCGTGCTGAATTAGTGCATCACACACGTGCCGTGAGTTCAGGCTGAAATGAAGGCATGCACGCAACAATGTTCACTGGGAACCTGTCTGGAACACAACATCAGAAAGTTGTATTACAGGAAAAGAATGTGGATACCCCTGTGGAATTCTCGGATGGTAACTGTCCCTAGTGATCACACAGCAGAGTTGCTCATTGGCAACTGGCTTAATTGGTCAACTCAGAAAATTTTCCTCAAATACTTTCTCTAGCTTGGTTCAGTTTAAGGGGAAACCACTCGGGAAATTCCTCCTCTTCGGGGACTCATTAATTTTAAAGACCTTTCATAAAGGACACTAAATGATCTGACTAAATCAGACAAGACTGGACTCTGAGTGGATGTACCAGAATCTATTTTCTATGAGTAAGGAAGAGACAGGCCTCTAATTCCAAACTTCAATTGGGATTATTCAATTGGATCATCCTTCCAAAGGATATCTCTCTCACCCTACTTCACTTTGACCATAAATTTCTAAGCAGTGTCTCTTCTCCTGAATATTAGCACATAGAGGACACTTCTCTTTTTTTATCTGGATATTGTGGAGGTATCATATACTGTCTACTTGAACAATATTGCACGATGCAAAGTTCATGGCTTCACTTCATTTTATCCTATAAGAGTCAGTGACCTCAGAGGGAGAGCTCCTTCATCCTCTATGGTGGGAACTGATCATCTCACAAAAAAAGGTAACCTTCTCTTGAGTGGGTTTCCTTAGGTGGCTGATGGAATGAAGCAAATTTCAGAATGATAAGAGAGCATCTCCAGAGACTTGATTCGATTTTGATTTTATTTAAAAAATAATAATAGAGACACAAACTCTTATGTTTACTATTGGGGAAAATATTCATGTATATCAATATCAAATTGTGGAAAATCAATGAGTTATCACAGTGTGTGTTACCATCTACTTTCACAGATACAGAAAAGGAAACCTGATAAATGATTGAATTGCTCAGTTTCATATTCCCGGTAAGTACAAAGCCAGAATGAAATGCGTCTTTGGTCTTTTCTTTCACTACTTCCTCCCTGGGACCCTGCTAAAGAGTATAGCACAAAACTCCCTTTTTTCAAATAGCATTATTAAATCATAAGCGATCTAATTGGTGCTGTGTGAAAAGGAAAGTATTCCATGGTGAAAATAGCTGGAAATTTTTCAGGTAAAATTAAGCTATTTGCTTTACAATAGGACCTTGCAGGACTTTATTGTGCTAATAAACATCATGAATATTGAGGAAGAGAGTGAATGTTGTCAGGGTCATCATAGAAACTCATTTCTGAAGCATTGCAAAGAGCTCATATTCGAAGGAACACAGCTTAAAAATTAGTTCCTCAGAAGATGTTTAAATTCTCTTCTTAGGTGTTTTGTTTCCTTCTAAGGTTGAATTTGGCAATTATGTCATTATCGTCTAAGATCCCTCTACATAGCTGAGCCCAAGACTTGAGTTCATAGCAGACATTCAATAAATGTTTGCTTGATTGATTTATGGGTAGGGTACCAGAACTTTAGAGTTGAGATGAAGAGATGGTTTTCTGGAGTTCACAGAAGGAGCGCCTATCTCTAGAACTGGGGGAAATGAGAATCAGGGAAGGTTTTCCGCAGAAGATGTCACCTGAACTGAGCTCTGAAAGAGGAGGGGAATGTCGCTAGAGAGTGGGAAGAGACAGTCTCGTCCAAGGCAGCTGTAACAGATCATTGTGAAATCTCCAGAGAAAGACCACAGAAAGGACCTGAATGTGTTCAGTAGAGCTGGAGGGGTGGTGGTGCAGGGGAGAGAGCAATTAAGGAGAATGGAAAGGAATAACTTCTTAAGTCAGGCAGAACACTTAATGGACGCTACTGTTAATCCCCCTAATGGCTCTGTAAGGTAACTATGGTGTTACTCTTTGGAGCTAGAAATTTGAGATTCAGAGAGGTGAAGTAACTTTGTCCATGATTCAAAAACTAGTCAATGGCAGATCCAGAACTCACACTCTTGTGGGGAGATCAAATATCTCCTAAAAGCATAATTAACTTACAATGGCATGGAGGTCACCATTGGGAGAAATAGTTTAGGGGCAGGAGATATATTAAAGAGCTCTCAAAATTTTGGCAAAAGACATGGCTTCCCTTACCTGTGTGCTGAGTCTGGGCATGTTTTCTAGCAACACTACCAGAGTCATACTAAGTATCCTATTTTGCCTAGATGTTTGCAATCTCTAGGTAAGTTACATAGCCTTTGATATGGGTGAAAAGTGAGATACAGTGATATACATAGACTCTACTCTCTGCTAACTAATACATCCAATGTGGATTCTGGCCCCAGGTATGCCCATAACCAGCCACATGCCTTTGGACAAGGCTTGATGTTGGTGGACCTCAGTTTTTGCATGTAGGATACAAGAGGATAGAACTGATGCCTCTTGAGTCCCCTTAAAGTTCCCAGATATAAGGATTCAACGTTCTGTATATATTTTTTAAATGTTTCTTTATTTTTGAGAGAGAGAGAGACAGAGTGCGAGCCAGGGAGGGACAGAGAGAGAGGGAGACACAGAATCTGAAGCAGGATCCAGGCTCTGAGCTGTCAACACAGAGCCCAACATGGGGCTCAAACTCACAAACCAGGAGACCATGATCTGAGCCAAAGTCAGATGCTCAACCGACTGAACCACCCAAGTGCCCCTGTATGTTTTATAAAAGAGCTCACATTTGACCTATGACAGGACCTTGCTGTGGTTTCATGGTTCCCCAACATTTTCTAAAGTGTTTTGGTGTTACATATGCATGGTTTATGACTTGCCAGTATGCAATACATTACAATTTGTAATGCCGCTTCATCGGCCATTGGGGAATAATTGCTACCTGAGTTTCTCAACATTCCCAAACTTGCTGGTTCAACACGTACATCAGTGCTTCCCCCCTACTCATCAACTGAATCTATCCCACCCGAGCCCTGCTGTATGCCTTCTAGCTGACAAATATAAGCAAAATAACCATTGGATTGAGGAAGTCCCAGTCTATGTGGGGCTGAAGGAATTGCAGGATAACTGGGCTGTTATCAGTGTTGGCTTTGAAAGGAAGTTTAAAGGGCACGAAATTTAACTACAAAATAATTCAATTTAGTTCAAATCAAATCAATGGCCATAGGGATGTACTGATGAACAAGACAGACATTCTTGCCCTGAAATATAGCTTAAATATAGCCCTGATTGAAATGTTTTTTGAAATATTGAGATACATTATTTTTTGAAATATTTAATCTTCATAAATTGCCTATTAGGCTCCATATTCACTTCCCCAATCACACATTAGAGAACCAAGTCTTACCAAGTAACATAATTAATGTAAAAATGAAATTAGCAAATATAAGGGAACTAGATTTCAAAACCAGATCTCACTGACTATGAAAATCCATGTGAGTGACATTCTACCAGCCTTCCTTCCCAACACCATGTTGAAATACCAATGCAGAGAGGAAAAATTTTAATTTGCTATATGATTGCCATATTGTGTATGTTCATTATAAAATTTGTAAATACAGAAAAGCATAAGTCATAAAGAAAAAGATTTCTCAACCCCACTCCCCCATCAATATCCATTATAAATATTTTCAAAGATGTTCTTTCAATTTATGAGCAGATACAATTATTTTTTAAATAGAATCATGATGTAATGCTTTTTTATAATTGACTATTTCATGAGCCTTCTTGATCTTATTAAATATTTTTCTGCAACATCATCTCTTTTTTCAGGAATAGAATTTAGTGATTCATCTTTTACATATAACACCCAGTGCTCATCTCAGCAAGTGCCCTCCTTAATGCCCATCACCCATTTAGCCCATCCCCCAACAATCTCCCCTCCAGCAGCCCTCTCTTTGTTCTCTGTATTTAAGAGTCTTTTATGGTTTGTCTTTCTGTCTATTTTATATTACTTTTGCTTCCCTTCCTTTATGTTCATCTGTTTTGTATCTTAAATCCCACCTATGAGTGAAATCATATGATACTTTTCTTTCTCTGACTTATTTTCCTTAGCATAATACATTGTAGTTCCATCCATGTTGTCGCAAATGGCAAGTTTCACTCTTTTTGATCACTGAGTAATATTCCATTTTTTATATACCGCATCTTCTTTATCCATTCTTCCATCAATGGACATTTGGGCTCTTTCCGTACTTTGGCTGTTATCAATATCTGCAACATCATTTTTAAACGATTCCTTGCTCTATCACAGGGATAGACCACAATTAATTTAAGCATTTTCTTATTACTGACATTTTGGTTGACACAGTTTTTTACTATTATACAGAAAACTGTAATAATTTTATGCACAGACTCATGGCTAGTTTATAAGAATAAATTCTTTAAAATGATATTGCTGAAGCAAAGTGTATGCATTTACTCAAGTCTCTTATTATATATCAACAGATTGTACTTCAGAAATTTTTCTATAACCTTCTACTTCCACTAGCAAGAGTCAGGGATGTGTCTCTCCTTGCAACTTTAATAACAGCAGGGATTATCTTTTTTTCCACTACTGTCAGTTTATAAGCAGAAAATAGTATCTGATTTTGCTTCATTGTATATTTATTTAAATATTAATGAAATTGAATTTGCATATATTTGTTTGTGTTTCCATATTTCTTTTTTGAATTGCCTGTTCAGATCCTCTATTTGTTTTCCTAATGGTGGGTTTATTTTTGATGGATTATATAAAATTTCACCTACTATTTAATTTGCTTATTTTATTTTTGACCCGCAGATCTTTTAAATTTTTATTCTGTCAAAATATCAATGTTTTTTAAATAGATTCTGCTCATTTGCTTGCAAATCATCTGTTCTCTTTGGTCTGAAAAATATTCATCTTCACTATCTAGTAGTTTTCTTCCTCTTTTTAAAATATTTGAATCTTAAATCCATCATAAATAAATTTTGATATATAATGTGTTAGGTAGTTTATTTTTTAAATGATTAGCCCATTGTCCTGAGTCCATATTTGGAAACTGATCCTCTTGAATTAATTTGATATAGTGATTACAGTTTGTATCCACTGAATGTACACTCTCTGCCTGGACTATTCTAAATCCTTTTACAAAATAATTCCTTTGAGCCTTACCACAAACAGAGAAGTAGATACATGTATTTTCAGATCCATTTTGCAGATAATAAAACTGATGCACATAATATATAGAAGCAATATAACACAGTGATTAAGACAAGAGACCCTGGAGCTAACTTATGTTTAAATCCCATTGCAACACGTGCTAGCTGTGTGACGACTTTGGGCAAGTTACTCAACCTCTCTGTGCCTCAATTTTCTCATCCGTACAGCAGGTATGAGAGCCCCTTTTTAGAGGACCATTGTGAAATCAGTTAAGAAATGTAAACTGAATAAATTAATGCCTGACTCTATGAAAACTATGGAACAGCCAGCCGTTGTTAATGATTCTTTCTGTCCTAGTGTGCTGGACCTCTGGTGCGCTATGGATACCATTTTACTTATGGTACACCATAGGATTTATTTTATAACATATGATTATTTGTGATCTATTTTAACATCTTGCGATGGAAATCTTGCCCTATTGTGGCACTCTTTTTTTTTTATTCTCTTGCTTTCCACCTGTTTATTCTTCTGAAATTTTGATACAAATTGCATCGCAATCCCACGTGACTTCAGAGCCAATGAACACTAAAATATCGGGTTTTCCATCCAGGCATGCGTGCACAAAACTTAACAGTTTTCTTCAAATAGTTCCCACTTGTTACTTCTTAGGTTTATTCACTGGCGTGTTATGTATTATTCTCTCATTCATTTGGTGGTTGTTTGTGGGAAGGGCACTTTCTTTTTAAAATTTTTTATATTTATTTATTTTTGAGAAAGAGACAGAGTGGGGGAGGGGCAGAAAGAGAGAATCCCAAGCAGACTCTGCACTATCAGTGCAGAGCATGACACGGGACTAAAACTCACAAACTGTGAGATCATGACCTGAGCCTAAACCAAGAGCCCGATGCTTAACTGACTGAGCCGCCCAGGCGTCCTGGGAAAGGCCCTTTCTAACTAACATTGATAAAAAACAGAAAGCCCTAAATCCAGAGCATGAAGTATGTACTTACCCTAATCATTTTACTTTAACTTAAAATATTCAAGGGGCGTTTATTCATCAACCTTTGGACATAGAGCTGAGGGCTGTGAGTTTGTATCACCTGAAATCAAAGCCTTTCTTCTCAGGATATATTAATTCCACTTTTAGCTTTTGTAACAATGGAGTAAGCATTTAGATCTATGGCAAATATGAATATTAACTTACTGAAACTTGTATCATTTTCCTTCCCAGTCTTTTATTGTGGTCTGGCTCACACCATATCATACAAAATTTTTTAGCAACCTCTAATTATCAAGTATTTCCTAAGCATTCGACTGTTAATTTTCATAATTTATAGCCACATATCATCCTGCCAGATCTTGTAATACTTAATACAATTACATAATTACAAAATGAATACAAATAATACCAGTATGTTTGGGAGACATCTAACCAACTTACAGGCATACAAGTCAATGGGTGGGTGTGGGACTGCTCAGACGTGGAAGAATAGCTACAGGTCTCTTGTGTTCAGTATATCACGGGCATCGTTTATTACATTGAATAGAGGGAATGAGGAGCATTGGTTAATCTGACCCAGCAATTCCGTGAAGATTAGTTAAGAGACCCTCTGCCACAGGTAATTTGGGACTAGCCCATCTAATGACTATCTTGTTGGTCCTAACTTTTCAATTGGTTCTGTTGTGTTTTCAGTTAGTGAAATCCTCTGCATCCTTTTGCTGTCCCCTTGCATTGGCTAGAGCACAAGACGTAATGCTAAACCAGAGTAACCCTAGCCTTTCTATGTGTCTGTGTGTACACCTGGCGGATGTGTTTATTATGTAAATATGAGACTCTGTCTTTAATAAAACATGAACTTAATTTAAACTTGTTTTCAGAAATAAAACATTTGCTTTTCTTAGTTAAGCCATTTTATCTTATAAGCCTCTTCACATTTTGCTTTGTTTAAGCCTTTAGTTCTCTGCACTGTATTTACTCTTTTAACCAGATCATTTCAGATATGCTGTTATTTATTCTACATATGATCATTATTGACATATACATTTGAAAAGATATTTCTCTGACTAGTCACATCCAAAAGAACATCCAATTGAAACATCTCTTGAATTCTTCCTTATACAGATGGAAGGTATTATTTCTTATTATTTTATTTCTCCCATTCTTCCCTATCAATTTCCCAATGATATAATTCATGGGTTTTTTAAAAATGTTTTTTACCTATTTTTGAGAGACAGAGAGAGACAGCGTGAGCAGGGTCTGGTCAGAGAGAGAGAGGGAGACACAAGAATCCAAAGCAGGCTCCAGGCTCTGAGATAGCTGTCAGCACAGAGCCCGACGCGGGACTCAAACCCACAAAGTGTGAGATCATGGCCTGAGCTGAAGCTGGACGCTCAACCCACTGAGCCACCTAGGCACCCCTAATTCATGGTTTTAATCGTGAGGGATTATTGGGGTTCTTGGGTGGCTCTGTCAATTAAGCATCCAACTTCGACTCAGGTCATGATCTTGAGGTTCATGAATTCGAGCCCCGTGTTGGGCTCTGTGCTGACAGCTCAGAGCCTGAGGCTGCTTCAGAGTCTATGTCTTCCTTTCTTTCTCTGCCCCTCTCCTGCTCATGCTCTGTCTCTCTCTCTCTCTCAAAAATAAACATAAAAAATGTTTTTAATGTGAGGAATTATTTTAATTTTTGCATTTTATATTATGTATATTTTCAAGCATTATTCAGGGAATTTTTTTATTTGACTAACAGATGTACTAACCTTTTAGTGTTAAATATATAGTTTACTATTTGATTTTTCAAATTGAGTTTTTCCATTACAACTTCCCCAGTCCTGGATTATGTATTCTGATTAGTCACCCAGCAACAAAAAGTCTTTGTTGAGGAATTACTTTAATTGTATTTAGAATGGCATACTTCCTAAGCCTTTGCAAACCTGAGAGAGTCTGTCTGTTGCTTTTGAACATAAATCACTAAAGCCTGGGTATAGAATTCTT
>PISW01012818.1:0-30090 GCA_004023785.1 Mungos mungo | reverse complement strand
TCAGACCTCAACAACCATCACAGAATCCATACTGGAGAGAAGCCTTACCAATGCAAAGAATGTGGCAAATCCTTTACTTACCACTCAATCCTTAACCAACATCTCCGAATCCATACTGGAGAGAAGCCTTACCAATGTAACGAATGTGGCAAGGCCTTTACTCAGCAGTCAGGCCTTAACAAACATCACAGAATCCATAATGGAGAGAAACCTTACCAATGTAACGAATGTGGCAAGGCCTTTACTCAGCAGTCAGGCCTTAACAGACATCACCAAATCCATACTGGGGAGAAGCCTTACCAATGCAAAGAATGTGGCAAGGCCTTTACTCAGCAGTCAGGCCTTAACAGACATCACAGAATCCATACTGGAGAGAAACCTTACCAATGTAAAGACTGTGGCAAGGCCTTTACTCAGCAGTCAAGCCTTAACAAACATCACAGAATCCATACTGGAGGGAAACCTTACCAATGTAAAGACTGTGGCAAATCCTTTACTCAACCACTCAAGCCTTACCAAACATCACCAAATCCATACTAGAGAGAAAACCTACCAATGTAACAAATGTGGCAAGACCTTTACCAAGCACGCACACTTTATTGGACATAAAAAAATCCATTCTGAAGAGAAACGTTAGTAATGTGAGTAACGGGCCAAGGCCTTTATCCAACACTCACCTTATTCAACATCACAGAATTCATACTAGATCGAAACTCTACAAATGTTAGAATATGGCTAGATCTCTACATGACCTTTACACTTTACTTGACGTCACAGAATTCATACTAGATGAAAACCTTCCCAATGTAACACATGCAGTAATGTCTTTAATCACTTTTCAGCCTTACTCAGTATCACAGGATTCATCCTGGAGCAACTCTTCCAAATTTGAAGAATGTGAGAAAGGTTTTGTGGGCTGTTCAGCCCTGGCTTCACATTGGAAACTTGATCCTGGAGAATAACCACTGAATACGACAGCATGTGGCAAGACTTCTAAGAACTGCTACACCCTGACTCCTGATCAGAGAAGGAATACTAGGGAAGACGTTGCAAATATACAGAATTTGGAGAGCATGTTAATTAGAGCTGAAGCTTCATTCTACATCACAGAATTCATCCTGGAGAAAAAACGTAAAATGTAAACAATGTAGTTAAATCTGTATGACTGCTCAACCCTACTCAGGATCGCAGACTTTATCCTGAGGAGAAACATTACAAAGTGAAGAATGTGTACCACCTATAGCTGGAACTCACAACTTGCTCAATTCCATAGCTCTCTTAGAGCATAGAAAGAGAGAAAGAGAAGAGAGAATTGCAGTGCTTACAAGTGGAGTTTGATCCTTCATCCATACTTGAAAAAACACATGAGATTTAAATCCTACATCATGACATCATGAATGAGGCACGGCTTTCATATCAAATGTGCACCAGACAGTGCATGAAAGAAGGTAACTTTGAAGACACATTTAGAAAAATATAATTGAATATCAAGTGTCAATAAATGTCACCGAATTCACATTGGGAAGTAGTCCATCAGTCTCTATTCAGAAATATATCAAAATACTGATGATAATGAATAATACTAAGTTAAACTCGATGTACATGCTCTTATGCCTCAAAAGATTAAATGGATTTGTTGTCGGGAGCCATTGTGACTCAGAAGTTGAGAATCTTCTTTGTGAGGTTAAGGCAGGTTTGCAAGGTCTCCTTCCATCAGATGATGACCCACTCAGTTGTTTTTGCCTGAGCACCATCCCCCCCCCCCACACAAGGCACCTTGCTGAGTGGTATCTGGAGTGACGTGTCCCCTTATTCTGGCCCTAATACATGCTGATTGCACCTTGTGGAGGAACTTATTATAGGAACTTCTTCTTTTGTGATTATGGAAGCAACTGTTGCATTTCCTGAGAATCCTGTTTTTCTTATGCTTCTCAAGTAAACAGGCTCTTGACCCCTGCTCACAAAGAACTAACTTTTGCCTTTGCTGTGCTAGAAACATTGTCTTCTATTTAAATGCTAAGGATACCTTCCTGTCCATATGATTAGCATTAAATCCCTTACATCAATCACTACTGATAAAGATTATGCATGAATCTTCTACAAATCTATGTTCTGGTAAATTGTTACCTGTCAAAGAATTTTATCATCAGAAATCACTGTCTAAGGCAAATGCCACTTATGTGTTATTCCCCATACATTTGACCATAAAAAAGCTGAGTCTCAGTCAGTGCGGAGAAGCCTGCCTGTTGATCAGAAAGAATCTTGTGTTTCCCTCATCCGTCCTTTTCACCAACACCATCCATCCTTCAGGGAACCCTGGACCTGCTGGGGCTGAACTCCAGCACCGTTAACTATAAGGAATAAGCTCCCATAATCACAGAGCCAGTAGGTCTCAGAGCCAGCTAGAGCTCCAAGAGAACTGATGGGTCCACTCTAGTCTGGGAGGCATGAGCTAAATGCCATAGTTCTAGTATGAAGGTGGCAGCTTCGAGACCCAGGAAGGGTCAGCATTTCAGTTTGAATCTGAAGGGAGGAAAAACGTCAATGTCCCAGTCTGAAGATCATCAGGAATAATTCCCTCCTACCTAAGGGAGGACTTGGCCATGACTGATTAGATGAGGCCCACCCTCACTGAGGAGGGCAAGCTACTTTAGTCTACCAGTCTTTACTCAGTCTAAGTGTTAACCTTATTCAAAACCACCTTCACAAAACACCCACAATAATGTTTGACCAAATATCTTAGCGCCCTTGGGCCCTGTTGAATTGACACATTAAATTAACCATGACACTACCATAACTCTACGAAACAAGAATATCAACTTCCCAATAAATGGGTGTGAATAAAATCCTCAAAATGTCAATAGTAAATGGCAGCTTCCAGTCTAAACTTGTATGTGTAGTATATATATTCACATGGATACATGCATGTTACTTATATGAAATTATTATTCTTAGTCATTTAAGGAATAATTTTAAGTGTTGTTCCTGTTATATATAAATCACAAAATTTCATCCCTCAGAAAATGTTGAGTCCTATCTCCCATTGGACATGGTGAAATGATGTTTTGAGTATTCATTTCCTTGTGTCAACATTAAACTACCTGGTAATAATTAATGGCAATAATTAATGTCTTTTCATTATTCCTATATTGTAAACATATGGTTCATGTTCTTAATATTAAGAATCAGGCTTAGGAAGCCTGAGTTATTAATGAAACTTCATTGTATGAATCTGGTGGCTGGCCCAGAATTTGCCACCACAGTTCCCCATGGGGATGTGGTTGTCCTGGTTGTGGTAAACCATGTCAGTGGGCAAAGGCCATCTGATCTTTTGTAAACCCAAGTGTATTTTTAAAGGTGATGGGCATTGGAAAGTCATGATGTTACTAAAAAAAGGGCAAAGACCAGGTTCTATGTTTATGGGTATAAAACAGTATTTTCAGAACGTAGACGAAACTATAGAACTCATTTTTAAAAATTAGGAAAAATCCTTTCTATGAGAGTGTTCAGTAGTTTAAGGGCTATGGAACACTGACAGAATAAAACACTTCCTCAATATGCACTTAAAAATATTTTTGAAAAAAAGCCAAGCGATTGAAATAGAAGAAAATTTCATGATGAAATTTGAATCCTTGTCATGGAAATGATGTGTTATATTACTTATATAATTCCTTCAAAGTATAAAGGGCTAGCCAAGTATTAGTCATATTTGGGATGCAAAATTTAATATTGAAGGGTCAGGAAATCACTTCTTTTTGTGCCCTTCGATGTAATTTGTGAATTATCTGAAAGATTTGACAACCTGAAAAATACCCAGTTACAAACTTTATACTAATTTTTTAAATTATAATTATCTACTTGTTTTTTATTGTATGTGCAGGTATATATATTTATAAGGGCATATGTGTATTATTTGTATATGTGAGTGTATACATATGTTACATGTGTACATGTAGATGTAACATTCAGGAACTTATATGCAATATAATTATTACTTGTGAATTTGCATGCATGTGTATTATATATCAATAGCAATAATGATATTTATGAATGTGTATTATTGGATAAAATTTATATATAAAATTCCCGTTTCCACTAGTTCTTAAATAATATAGCAAATGCTGCTAACAGCAAATATTTCATTAAAGTCTAGCTGCAGCTGTTTACTGTGTTAAGGCCTTTGACAGCCATGCCTGAGATCGCCCACACTAATTTTCAACATATCGAATGAAAGCCTCTGCAGTTAATGTGATTGTAGCCTGACTGGCATTAGTTCAGTCTTCTGTCGTAGTTTTGAACAGAAAGTAGTAAATGTTAAATGAGATGGTTGAAGGACAAACCAGATGTACTTTTTGTTATAGGATTGTGGAAAAAAGACAATGAGTTGCTGATATCTTGGTTAGTGAAGAATGACGTTGGAGATGATAGGCATAAGGATTAGGACTTTATAAGGGCATATGGTATGTAGAGTTAAAGTTTAATCTTATGTTTTTTTAAAAAGGTGAACTACTAGAATTTAGAACCAATTTATTTTTTTTTTATAATTTATTGTCAAGTTGGTTTCCATAGAAACACCCAGTGCTCATCCCCACAAGTTTCGAATGCCCGGATTCCATCCTTTCTCATTGCCATGTAGTATTCCTATGTATATATAAATTATATCTTCTTAGTCCATTCATCACTTGATGGACACTTAGCCTCTTTCCATGATTTGAGTATTGTTGATTGTGCTGCTATGAACATTGGGGTACATGTCCCCTTATGCATCAGCCCTCCTGTATCCCTTGGGTAAATCCCTAGCAGTGCTATTGCTGGGTCATAGGGGAGTTCTATCATCAATTTCTTTAAGGGACCTCTACACTGTTTTCCAGAGTGGCTGCATCAGTTTACATTCCCACCAACAGTGAGGAGGGTGCCCATCCACACATCCTTGCCAGCATCTATAGTCTCCTGATTTGTTCATTTTAGCCACTCTGACTGGCATGAACTGGTATCTCAGTGTGGTTTTGATTTGTGTTTCCTTGATGATGAGTGATGCTGAGCATCATTTCATGTGTCTGTTGGCATCAGGATGTCCTCTTTGGAGGAAATGTCTATTCATGTGTTCTGCCCAGTTCTTCACTGGATTCTTTGTTTTTTGGGTGTGGAATTTGGGTGCGTTCCTTGTAGATTTTGGAGACTAGCCCTTTATCTGTTATGTCATTTGCCACTATCTTTTCCCATTCTGTGGGGTGCCTATTAGTTTTCTTGATGGTTCCTTTGCAGTGCAGAAGCTTTTCATCTTGATGAGGTTCCAATAGTTTATGTTTGCTCTTGATTCCCTGCCCTTTGGGATGTGTCAAGTTAAAATTGCTGCGGTTAAGGACAAGGAGGTTGTTTCCTACTTTCTCCTCGAGGGTTTTGATGGTTTCCTGACTCACATGCAGGTCCTTCAGCCATTTTGAGTTTCTTCTTGTGAATGGTGTAAGAAAGTGGTCTAGCTTTACTCTTCTGCATGTTCTGTCCTGGTCTCCCAGCACCGTCTGTTAAAGAGGCTGTCTTTTTTTTTTTTTCCATTGGATATCCTTTTCTGCTTTGTCAAAGATTAATTGTCCATACACTTATGGGTCCAGTTCTGGACTCTCTATTCTATTCCACTGGTCTATGTGTCTGTCTTTATGCCAATACCATAGTGTCTTGATGATGACAGCTTTGTGGTAGAGACGAATGTCTGAAATTGTGATGCCTCCTGTTTTGGTTTCTTCTTCAAAATTATTTTGGCTATTTGGGGTCTTTTGTGGCTCCATACAAATTTTAGGATCTTTGTTCTAGCTTTGAGAAGAATGTTGGTGAAACTTTGATTGGGATTGCATTGAATGTGTAGATTGCTCTGGGTGTTAATGACATTTTCACAATGTTTATTCTTCCAGTCCATGAGCATGGAATGTTGTCCATTTCTTTGTGTCTTCTTCAATTTTCTTTGTATGTTTTCTATAGTTTTCATCATACAGATCTTTTATATCTTTGGTTAGGTTTATTCCTAGGTATTTTATGTTTTTCGTGCAATTATGAATGGGATTAGTCTCTTCATGTCTCTATATGTTGCTTCATTGTTGGTGTATAGAAATGCACCTGATTCTGTACATCGATTTTGTCCCCTGCGACTTTTGAATTCATGGATTAGTTCTAGTAGGGTTCTGGTGGAGTCTGTCAGGTTTACCAGGTAGAGTATCATGTCATCTGCGAAAAGTGAAAGATTGACTTTATCCTCGCAAATTCTGATGCCTTTTATTTCCGATTGTTGTCTGATTACACATGCTAGGACTTCCAGCACTATGTTAAACAACCGTGGTGAGAGTGGACATCCCTGTCATGTTCCTGATCTCAGGGGGAAAGCTCTTATTTTTTCCCCATTGAGGATGATATTAGCTGTGGGCTTTTCTTAACTGGCTTTTATGATGTTTAAGTAAGTGCCTCTATGCCTACTTTCTTGAAGGTTTTTATTAAGAAAGGATGCTATACTTTGTCAAATTCTTTATCTGCATTTATCAATTGGATTATATGGTTTTAATCTTTTCTTTTGTTTATGTGATGTATCATATTGATTGATTTGCAAATATTGAATCAGTCCTGTAACCCTGGAATGAATCCTCCTTGATCATGTTTGATCATGATGGATAATTCTTTTTATATGCTGTTGAACTCAATTTGCTAGTATCTTGTTGAATATTTTTGCATCTGGATTCATCAAGGATATTGGCCTGCACTTCCCTATTTTTGCTAGGTCTCTGTCTGGTTTCGGAATCAAGGGATGCTCGCTTCATAGAATGAGTCTAGACGTTTTCCTTCGATTTCTATTTTTTCAAATAACTTCTAAAGAATGGGTATTATATGAATATTGGGTATTATCTGATATAAATGTCTGGTAGAATTCCCCATGGAAGCCACCTGGCTCAGGGCTCTTATTCTTTGGGAGATTTTTGATAACTGATTCCATTTCCTCACTGCTTATGAGTCAGTTCAGATTTTCTATCCCTTCCCGTTTGATTTTGCTAATGCATGTGTTTTTCAGAATTTGTCCACTTCTTCTAGGTTGTCCAGTTTGTTGGCATATAATTTTTCATAGCATTCTGTGATAATTGCTTGTATTTCCTAGGGTCTGTTTGTAATAGATCCGTTTTCATTTTTGATTTTGTCTATTTGGGTGTTCTCTCTTCTTTTGAGAAATCTGGTTAGACGTTTATTAATTTGATTTTTTCAAAAAATCATCTCTTGGTTTCATTGATCTGCTCAGTTGTTTTTTTTGGATTCTATCTTGATTATTTTGCCCTGATCTTTATTAGTTCTCTTTTTCTGCTGGGTTTGAGGCGCTCTTGCTGCTCTCCTTCTAGTTTCTTTAGGTGCTCTGTTCGATTTTTGTATTTGCACTTTTTCTGGTTTGTTGAAATAGGCCTGGATTGCAATAAACTTTCCTCTTAGGACTGCTTTTGCTGGATCCCAAAGAGCTTGGATTGTTGTATTTTCATTTTCATTTGTTTTCATATATTTTTAAATTTCTTCTGTAATTGCCTGATTGGCCCACATTCTTTAGTAGGGTGTTCTTTAACCTCCATGTTTTTGAAGGCTTTCCAGACTTTTTTCTGTGATTGATTTCTAGCATTGTGATCTGAAAGTGTGCATGGTATGATCTCAATTTGCTTACACTTATGGAAGGGCGCTTTATGACCCAGTTTGTGCACTATATTGGAGAATGTACCAGGCGCACTTGAGAAGAAAGTGAATTCCATAGCCTCAGGATGTAGAGTTCTAAATATATTTGTCAAGTCCATCTGGTCCAACGTGTTGTTCAGGTCCATTGTTTCTTTAACGATTTTCTGTCTAGTTGATCTATCCATTGCTGAATGTGGAGTGAGTATTAAATTCCTCCACAATTAGCACATTCTTACCAGTTTCTGTTTTTGATTAAATGCTTTATGTGTTTGGGTGCTTCTGAATTTGGTATGTAGATGTTTATCATTGTTAGTTCTTCCTGACGGATAGACCCTGTAATTATTGTATAATGCCCTTCTTCATCTCTTGTTCCTGGCTTTCCTTTAAAGTCCAGTTTGTTTGTTATAAGTACGGCTACTCTGGCTTTCTTTTAACTTCTGGTCACAAGATAAATATATCTCCATCCCGTTATGTTCAATCTCAAGGTGTCCTCAGTTTTAAGTGAATTTCTTGTAGACAGTAAATAGATGGATTTTATTTTTTTATCCATTCTGCTACCCTAAGTCATTTGGTTGGAGCATTTAGTCCATTTACATTCAGTGTTATGACTGAAATATATGGGTTTAGAGTCATCGTGTTCTCTGTAGGATTCATACTTGTAGTGGTGACTCTGGTACCTTGTGTTCCTAGCAACATTTCCCACAGTGTCCCCCTTAGGATTTCTGGTAGGGCTGGTTTAGTGGTAATGAAGTCTTTCCATTGTTGTTTATTTGGGAAAACCTTTATCACTCCTTCTTTTCTGAATGGCAGGCTTGCTGGATAAAGGATTCTTGGCTGCATATTTTTCCTGTTTATCACATTGAAGATTTCCTGCCATTCCTGTGTGGCCTGACAACTTTCAGTAGATAGGTCTGCAACTTCTTTGATAGGTTTCCCTTTGCCCTTTGATCCATAGCTGCTTTCAGAATTCTCTTTAACCTTATATTTTGCTAGTTTCATTCTGATATATCATGCAGAAGACCAATTACATCTGATGGGGTTCTCTGTGACTCTTGGATTTCAGGGTCTGTTTCCTTTCCCCAACTGGGGAAGTTCTTGACTATGATTTTTCCAAATATCCCTTTAGCCCCTTTCTCTCTTTCTTCTTCAGGAATTACTATGGTATGGATATTGTTCCCTTTGATTGTATCACTCAGTACTCAAATTGTCCTTTCACGTTCTTGGATCAATTTATCTCTCTTTTTCCCAGTTTCCTCTTTTTCTGTCATTGTGTCTTTTAATTCAACTATTCTTTTCCCTGCCTCTTCAATTTGTGCAGTGGTTGCTTCCATTTTATTATGCACCTCATTTATAGCATTTTTCATTGATCAGAACTATTGATAAGCTGCATAGTCTTTGTACCAAACCTTCTCTGAAGTCTTCCATGCCTTTTTCAAGCCCAGCAGTTAATTTTATGACAATTGTCCTAAATTCTTGCTCAGTTATTTTGCTTATATCTGTTTTGATCAATTCTGTAGCTGTGACTTTTTCCTGGAATTTCTTTAGAGGAGAATGTTTTTGTTTCATTATTTTGGCTAGTTTTCTGTCTCTTGTCAGTTTAAAAAGAACTGTTACATACTCTCCATCTGTGTGTATTGCTATATTAAAGGATTCTCATTGACTGTCCAGGATATGTCCGTTCAGGAAGTGTTCTTTCAATGGGTTCCCTTGGTCTCTCTTATTGTGTCCTTGGTTATTTTATTTCCCTACTCGTCATGATATTTGGGACTCTCGACCATATGTACTTTGGCTTGTTTGTTGAGGTAGCCCTGGAACAGAAAACAGAGAGACAAACAAATAGGGAACAAAAGCACACAAATGTCCAAACAAATGAAAAACAAACAGGCAAAACAAAAGGGAGAGGGAAAAAAGACAAAGAGCAGTTTCAAAGCAGAATGCCAGAGATCCCTGTTATAAATAAAGTGTAGGGTAGAGGCAGTGCTGATGGAAGAGCATATACAAAGGGAAGTGACAGGGATGGGAAGAAAGAGCAATTGCACTTTGACCTGGATCATGTTACCCTGAGAAATTATATAGTCTGATTATTTCAGAGAGAAAGGAAGGTAATGACGGAGGTGTAGAATATATTTCAAGAGAGTGAATTAGGGGCGCCTGAGTGGCTCAGTCGGGTAAGCGTTGGATTTAGGCTCAGGTCATGATCTCAGGTTAGTGGGTTCAAGCCCCGTGTTGGGCTCTGTGCTGACAGCTCAGAGCTAGGAGCCTGCTTCCGATTCTGTGTCTCCCTCTCTCTCCGCCCATCCTTTCTCATGCCCTCTCTCTCTCTGTATCAAAAATAAATAACACATAAAAAGTAAAAAGAAAAAGAGAGAGAATGAATGAGATATGACTGTTTAAGCAAACCTATAACCAGAATACCCACTCCAGGGGAGGGGCAAGATAAGAATGAGATAAGGGAGATATATCTGAATTGCAAGAATTGATCTAGAGTTCATCACAGCACTACATCAGTGCTGGTTTTGGGGGGAGTCACTGGGCTGTGTCCACAGCATCCATCCAGCTCTGGTAACAAAGCAGCTAGGCAAGGTAGATGGGTGTGGTTTAGGGTAGGTGGATCTCGCCTGCACTGTTGGACTCTGGGGCTGCTCCCTGAGGCCCCACCTTGGTGGTTGTGGGGAGAAAAATGGTGGCCCCCCAGTCCCTTCTCAAACCAAGTTTTGTAATCACTCTTTTGGGTCTGATCTTATTCTGCCCTTGGCGTAGCCAAGGTGGGCATTGCTCTATGTCCTGCTCCCAGCCTCATTTTCAGCTCTTATTCCCTGTGCAGTAATAATGGTGACTGAAAGGTAACCCCGGAATCCCAGGAGGGGCCCTTCCTAGCTGGGGATCAAGTAGGGGAGCCGTTTCTCCTGTGCCTATCGAGTCCTTTGCATACAGTCTGTCCCAGAGAAGCTTTCTGGGCCCAGAGCACACAGCCCAAAGAAGCCTCCGCAGTTAGAGATAGTATCTCTCTCTGAACTCCCTGGGGTTAGAGATGGGATGATAGGACCCCTCTCTGTCCTGGCCAAGGTTTTTCTCTTTTCCAAGGACAGTTGTTAAGAGCAGTTGGCCACTTGTGTCCCTTTGTCTCTCTGTCTCCCTCTGTCTCTCCCTACCCTCCGTGCTTCTGTGTCTCCACTGTTTTTATCTTCCCCATCTCTCAATCATGCACCTATGAGGCTGTCTTCTTAGTGGACTCGGTCTCTTTTACTCCCCGACTCTTGTGGTCTTTTAGATTCAGCCCTTCTTTGTTTGATAGATGCAGGAGGAGTTAGGGGCTCCCTACTTCTCCACCCTCTTGCCCTCTCCCCTATGAACCAATTTAAACAGGAAGAATATGAAAAACAAAATTACAAAGATTAAATCAAAAATATAAAACAAGAAAAGAAATTGTAAAATGTCAACCCTCTTAATTTAACTTATGAATGAAATAAATAAACTAAGAAAAATATTAATAGGTTTGGAGGTGGTGATATGTTTGTTTTTCTAGTTTTTTCCTGTGTTACTTTTAGCACTGATCAAAATTTGTTGATGTACATATTTAGTTATCTTTACAGATTTCTTATAATAACTCACCGTGTAGATGAATTTTTTCTACTCCAACGTCTCTATATGGCTGTGTCATATTGTAATTATGTTTACATATCAGTGGACCGGTTAATCTACTCAAAATATAATACAAATATTACTTAATTCTAGCAGATGCAATGAAAAGGAAACATTCACAAGGATTATATTTAAATTAGCTATGTTCAAAAACAATATTTTTATGAAATATAATTCTGTCACAGTTTGTTAAGAGCAGCTGTAGAATCAAGTAAGTGACAAGGTAAACTTTGTTTTTGTGTAGAATGCTAGCAGGGGAGAAGGAGAGAGAGAATCGACAGCAGGCTCCGTGCTCAGTGTGAAGCTTGACACCAGGTTTGATCCCATGATGCTGGGATCGTGACCTGAGCTGAATCAGGAGTCTGATGCTCAACCAATGAGTCTTTAAAATGTTTACAAACTAAAAGCCAGACTTTTAAAGAGAGATGACTTGCAAATGTCCTACTGTGATTTGGGGCTTTGGGGTTTGGCTGCTTTGAAAGCTGAATCAGACCCACTTATGACTCCAGGTCCCTGAGCGCACAGCTTAATCCTTCTATTCCTCTGGGACCCCAAAATCCAGGGGGCCCTCCAATGCTATAGGACCTGTGTCCCAGGCTGTGTAGCACAGCAGAGCCAAAAAGACCACTTGGGAAAAGGTAGAATTTACATTCATATCAGTCAGTTTGGTTTGTTGTGACCATTTTCTTAGTGCATTGAGCTTTTCCTCAGTCCACAGAGCTTTCAAAAGGAAACTTTCTGAAGCTTTTTCTCTCATGGCAGATCATCTAGTTTTGATAAAAAGAAGTAGATCTTTCTAATTCTTCCTCAAAGTCCTTGATTTCAGGATATTTGCATAGCAAATAGCCTTAGAAGAGAGAGATAATGTCTGCCTCCAGAGCAAAGGGTAAGCATGCTTATTATCCAGTTAAAAGATCAGGTCACTTCAGTTGGAGTTCCTGTCCTGCAATCCTCTGTTTGTGCAGGCATCCATTTGGGCCCATCTGCATCATCCTTGTGGGACTTGAGGGGCAAGGGGAATGGACACAAATATGCTGATACTCATGTTGTTTGCTGCTCTGTGAATGAAAACCTCCTTTCCTCTGGTCCCGGGATCTCATGTCTTCTCCCAGGTCCCATGAACCTGTGACAGCTTGCAAGGAAGGTAAAATCTCAGACCTTTTATAGTTCTTGCCATTAAACTTAAATTTATATACAGTGTGATTCTATTTATGTCAAGTTCAAAAGTATTAAAGCTAATATATAGTGTTAGGGGTCAGGATCGTTTCTTTGGAGAGCAGAGGCATGGCTTGGAGAAAGCACTAGGGGAGCTTCTGGTGTGCTGGCCATGTTCTGTCTCTTGTTCTGAAAGGGTGCTGATTGCATAAACTGAATTCAAAGTAAAAAATCTTTGTACTTATCAGTTTTACTCTTCCCACTTTATGAATGTTGTACTTCTATAAAAGTTCAACCTGAAATTAAAAAAAATAAAAAAATAAAAATCAAAGGCAGTGACCAGGATTGCCAAATCAATGAACTAAAAAAAAAAAAAAGTGAAACTGGAGCACCTGGGTGGCTCAGTTGGTGAAGCATCCAACTCTTGATCTCACCATCAACCCCCAATCTGAGCTCAGTGCTGGGTGTGGAGCCTGCTTATGATTCTCTCTTCCTCTCCCACTGCCCTCTCTTACCCATTCTCTCTCTCTATCTCTCTAAAAAAATAAGAACTAATTATCCATAACTTGTGAAAAAGAAAAAGCTGAAGATTAGTAGCCAAAGGATAAAGACAATGGAGGAGCGATGCAAGAAGAAAAGTATACTTTAGTTGAGATTTCAGAAGTGGAGAAGAGTCAAGGAAGGCACACATTTGGATATACGCTATTTGCAATTCAGAATTTCAAGGATAGAAAAATAATCTCTGTAACAGTCTAGTCAGACAAAAGAAAAACAAGCAAGTTACTTAATATGGAAAAAAATTGTATTTACAACAGACTTTGTTCCATAATGTTCAGTGTCAGAACCAAATAAAGCAGTACCTGCACCATTCTGGGAAAAAAAATAAGCAAGTTATCCAAGAATGCTAAATCATCATCTGTATATGTGGCAAGAGAAATATGCTCTCAGACGTAGATGCAATAAAAAACTACACCACTCATGGACCTTACTGGAAAAAAATATTGAAAGAAATATTTTAGCTGCCAGAGAAACAAATCTAAATTGATGTCCAAAAACTAGGAAGACACAGTGCAAAAGAGAAAAGAGAAAACAACTACTAAAAGAACGCTGAATGCTTTAAAAAAAAAAAAACAACTTTTTAAATGTTTATTTTCGAGACACACAGAGCACACGTGGGGGAGGGGCAGAGAGAGAGGGAGACAGAATCTGAAGCAGGCTGCAGCTCAGTGCTGTAGGCACAGAGCCTGATGTGGGGCTTGAACCCAATAACCATGTTTTTTATTAATTTTTGAGAGACAGAAAGATAGAGTGTGAACGGAGAAGGGACAGAGAGAGAGGGAGACACAGAATTTGAAACAGGCTCCAGGATATGAGCTATCAGCACAGTGCCCGACACGGGGCTCGAACCCAGGAACCCTGAGATCCAAACCTGAGCTGGAGCTGGACACGAAACTGACTGAGCCACCCAGGCGCCCCTCTTTTCAAGTTTGTAATAGACTAACTATTGACAGGGACGTTGAAGATAAAACTTAAGATCTATGAGAAATGTAGGTGTATTTCAAATACTTTTTATTTTTATATTTTTCAAATAAATTTTAAATAATTGAAGGCTATTTACGCTAATTATGAGGCTATATAAATTATAGTTAATATAAAACTTGAGTTTTTTGACAGGTCATTTTATTGTTAGCAATGTTAGTGTGGATATCAAAATAACTAACATGAAGTAGGGTAGAGTATTGGGCCCATGAGACTGTAGGTATTTGACACTCTGACTAAACATGCCAAACCGACATTGAAACCTCAGGCGACACGTGCTAATAAAATAAGTGCTATGAAAATCAGTGATGTTAAATATTTGTTAAGGGGAAGCAAAGTTATAGACAAATAATACAATATGCTCTAAATTTAAGAGTGAAGCTGTTTTGGGGACTGGTAGATGAAAAGTCACATTACAGCCACAATGAAACTAGTGGCAAATTCATTTCATGGTGTTGGGTGCATTTGGCATGATGCGTCAGTCCTAATCTAACGAGTCAGTATTATTTGCATATTGTAACACTACTTTATTCATCGGAGTCTTTTGAAGAACCGGCTCTTAATATTATAAGAACCAGTGACAGCAAGCAGAATTTTAGATCACATATTCAGTGTTCTCAAGGTAGTTTTAATAAAGAGGCAGTGTTTGGGTTAAAGGCCTGAAGGGTGATAGCTACTGGGAAAAATTTTGTTGAAAATAAATGTGTAGATTCTCAACAAGTCTATATACAGACATTGGTTTTTCTGCATATGCATTTACTTGTCCTGCCATAATACAATAATAACTAATGTGAGAGCTAATACTTTATGAGCAGTAGTGACGCCATTTGAAGTGCATACCTTAGTCTGTGTGAAGTTAGTACATGTAATGAAATAAATGTATTTATTAATACATTACATACATTAATTAATTAAACAATGTGTGTAATGTGTTCACATGGATGTGTACAGAGTGAAGTGTTATCCCACACCAATGTTAACCTATCTCATATTATTAAGTACTTTAGGAAAGAGACGGAAAGGAAGAAAACGTGAAGATCTCTTTCCAGTGTAGGGTGGGAACCCGAAGGGACTCCCTTTCATTGCTCCAAAGCCATAGGCAGCTCTTGGTTGCATCATGAGATGAATAAATGTCAGGGGGATAAGGAACTGGCAAACGTGGTGGGATTCTTCAGGATCTAATTGAGTTCCTGGGTGTTAGTGAGGACCAGATGCTGTATGAAGACAATGATCCCTGTGATGCCCAGGCCTTGACTAGTGGCAGTCATAGAAGAGGGCGTATTGGATGAAATAATTGCCATGGGCATAGCTTTAAATGTCACATGTTTCAGTAGATATAGAGATGACGCTCAAAGGGCCTAGACACAAGGGAATAGGTTCGGAGACAGGGACCCAATGAGATTGATTAGGAAGCCATATTATTAGAACTGTTTTCATTCTCCAATGAAGGGGTTGTAGGCAATCTAAAGTCACATAGCGAGCAGGGGGTTTTAAGGGGGAGTCACGGAACTACTGAGTGTTGATATGTAGGAGACGCAGTGCTACAGTGCCTAATCGTTCTTGATATGATCTCAAGACTTGCTGGCATCAGAAAAGGCCACTCTTCTACGATGGTCAAGCTTGAACTTCCAGGAATATCGGGTTCCTTGTTTCCCCAGCATCAGTGGTCTGTTGAAATCTTAAACAAGCTACAATTAGTCAAGCCGTAAGCTAGAGAGCACAGGCCAGTGCATTAGATGTATGTACTCATGACAGTATTGGAACAGTTATAGTCTGATAAGGTCTGTATTTGGAAAAGAACATACATACATCATTAAGGCAGTGTTTATGGAACTTTTACTCTGTGCACACACACACAGCTTTTACTCACATGGTGCTATGCTGGGTACCTCAGGAACATGCATGTGAGTTGCTCTTCATTATACTTTAGGACTTGAAAATACGTGTCTGGTACTTCCCCCAGAATATAGATGCTGTGCCCTGCCTCTCTGTTTCTTTTTCTTCATAACATTGATTGTATAAAAGAGGAGCCAAATATAGTTTGGAAGAATGTAAAGAGGCCCTCCCACCCTCCCTCGCCGAGAATCAGGTTCTTGGGGGGGAAAGTCTGGACCTCAAGCCACCATTACAGCGTGATCAACTCCTTTTGCTCTAAGAATGCTGAACGGCACGACTCTAGAGGCAGCCATGCTCTTCCACGGGATCTCCGGAGGCCACATCCAAGGCATCATGGAGGAGATGGAGCGCAGATCTAAGACCGAGGCCCGCCTGGCCAAGGGCGCGCAGCTCAACGGCCGCGACGCGGGCATGCCCCCGCTGAGCCCCGAGAAGCCCGCTCTCTGCGCCGGCTGCGGGGGCAAGATCTCGGACAGGTACTACCTGCTGGCTGTGGACAAACAGTGGCACCTGAGGTGCCTGAAGTGCTGTGAATGTAAGCTGGCCCTCGAGTCGGAGCTCACCTGCT
This sequence comes from Mungos mungo, assembly GCA_004023785.1. NCBI lineage: Eukaryota > Metazoa > Chordata > Mammalia > Carnivora > Herpestidae > Mungos > Mungos mungo. Next base: position 13,601 of record PISW01012818.1, on the reverse strand, counting down.
TCGCCAAGGACGGTAGCATTTACTGCAAGGAGGATTACTACAGAAGGTTCTCTGTGCAGAGATGTGCCCGCTGCCACCTTGGCATCTCCGCCTCCGAGATGGTCATGCGTGCCCGAGACTCCGTCTACCACCTGAGCTGTTTCACCTGCTCCACTTGCAACAAGACCCTGACCACGGGCGACCATTTTGGCATGAAGGACAGCCTGGTGTACTGCCGCGCCCACTTTGAGACCCTCTTGCAAGGAGAGTATCCACCGCAGCTGAGCTACACCGAGCTGGCGGCCAAGAGCGGCGGCTTGGCCCTGCCTTACTTCAACGGCACTGGCACCGTGCAGAAGGGGCGGCCCCGGAAGCAGAAGAGCCCAGCGCTGGGAGTGGACATCGTTAATTACAACTCAGGTTGTAATGAGAACGAGGCAGACCACCTGGACCGGGATCAGCAGCCTTACCCACCCTCACAGAAGACCAAGCGCATGCGCACCTCCTTCAAGCACCACCAGCTCCGGACCATGAAATCCTACTTTGCCATCAACCACAACCCAGATGCCAAGGACCTCAAGCAGCTTGCTCAGAAAACAGGCCTCACCAAAAGAGTTTTGCAGGGAGAACAAATCTTGGGGCATTACAGCCAAACATCCCGACGTTTGAAAATTCCCTAAAGTATTAAAAGAAGGGGAAAAGTTTGATCGGAAATCCACTGCAGTGAAGACAAAGACAATATTAGGTTATGATAATCATACATTTTAAAATCTATTGAGCCAAAAAAAAAGAGAGAGAGAGACAGAGACAGAGAGAGACTTAAATGTCAATTACTGAATGTTAACAAAAATTCTGTTTTTTATAGTGTCTAACACAAACGGAGGCTTAAAGTTATGTGGTTTAAAACAAAATTAGTGAAGCCGTGTATAAATCAGAGCAACCTGGCAGTAATATGCCCACCCCATCTTTGAAGAAAATTATTATTGCTAAAATATCCCACACATTTGTCAAGCACAGTCCTTGTAAAATAAAGTCCAAAGACATCCATTTCACCTGCTTGCTAATGTGTATTAGTCCTATCTGTTGATGGCATTTTCCAATTGTAAATTCAAAGAAAAGCTATCACTCATTTGAGAGTATAGGAATCCAAACCCAGTAATTTTAGCACTATTGTTTATTACTTCCTTTTTAAACAGAAATCTCTGCATGCACTTTTACATCTGTCACTTCTAGTGTACATCTCTGTATGATGACTTATCTTTGCTGTTTCTTGTATGATAAATAGCTTTCATTAATAAACATTTTATTTGATGCAAAAAAAAAAAAACTTCTGGAACCTCAGAAGAAGTTCTCATGGTTGACTAAGAACCAAATCGGCATGTGATAAGCAGGAGAAATGCAAATTTAACAGTATGTGTATGGAGACTCCACAAACACCGGAAAATTGCAAAGGGAAAGTAAGGTATGTATGTCTTTGAAGAGGAGAGAAGGAAGAGAAGGAAGTCGGGGAGAAGAATGGGAGGAAGGAAGGAAGAAAGGAAGGAAGGAAGAGGAGGAGCAAGGAACCAGAAGTCTGGGGCCTCCAAGATAAAGAATGGACTTCACAGGAAGATGAAAAGTAAATATTTGATAAGCACATACTTTCTAGGCCACTCTGAAACAGTAGGACATAGAAGGCTTTGTTCACGAGGTCCTTCCTGGATTCTTCCCTGTTAACCATACCGAGCTTGTATCATAATGTAGTAACGTATGGTGAGGGCTCTCATGCTGGGGCAGCTTTTCTATGTACATTATTGTTTAGAGAGGGAGGTGAAAAGTAAACGTTTTTCCTGAATCTGCTTAATTTTGAGTATTATTAACTCTAAATACTCTTTCTGTAAATGTGGTCCATCAGAGAACAGCCTGGGTGTGGCTCATACAAACTGGAGATTTTGTTGCATGAAGTAAGAATCACACAGTAAAAAAAAATCCTCTATCAAATCACATGGAATCTAAAACAAGTCAACATCGGGGCACCTGGGTGTCTCTTTTGTCTACGTGTCAACTTTGGTTCAGGTCATGACCTTGTGGTTCATGAATTCGAGCCCCGTATTGGGCTCCCATCGCCAATAAAGCCTGCTTGGGACTCCTGCTCTGTCCTCTCTGCTCCTCTCCCACCCATGCTTTCTCTCTTTTGAAAAATAAGTAAACTTTGAAAAAAACATTAAAGTAAGTGACAGTCATCGAAGTGCGCATTAGAATATTGCCAGCAACTGAGGGTGAGGTAAATGTTGAGATGATCATGGCATCTCGAGGTGTCAGCAGGGGGACCTCTCAAGCCCGTCACTCATAGTCAATGGCACATCCACCAGGAAGGGAAAGTCTTCACGTTCCACAAACTCGACGGTGGAGGCAGGTTATGCTCTCCTATTCCTGCCAGAGGAAAAGACGTTTCCATATCTTTCCCAGGCAGCAGCTCAACCACTGAAAACCCACATTTCTTCAAACTACCATTTTATTACAAAGACCTTTAGCTTATAAGCAACTTCTCAACTCATCCCTTGTCTCCAGAAAAGCAGGCCTTCTTCTGTATTCCTTGGACTCAGTTCCAGTTTTTCCTAAACGCTTTGGCACCAATTCCAAATCCTGTTTTTCCAGAATGAGCCCATCTTTTGGTGGTAAAATACCCGGCAGTGCTTATTTAGAAGTTTAAATGTAACAAGGTTCACTTATGTAGGATGAATAAATATGGGATTTCCTCTGTACAGCACAGTGACTGTTTTCTACACTTGAAATTTGCTGGAAGAAATCATCTCAAGCATGCTCCCCCCACACACACTATTCTCAACTGTGTTGGGTGAGGCATTTGTTCATGAGTTTGATTTAGGTAATGATTTTGTAGGCAGATAAGCTTAGGGGTCCTTGGAATAGGGGAGAGAAGACTAGATTTCTAAACATAAGAGAAGTCAGGTTAGTCATTTCTGAATGATGCCTGCTACTTATCCTAGCACCTGTTTTGAGAACTTCCTGGGATATATGAAAATTGCTGAATAATAGAGATCAGTAGTTAACGATTCTTTTTTAATGTATTTATTTTGACACAGAGAATATGAGTGGGGATGGAAGAAAAGGAGGGCAGAGCATCCAAAGTGGGTTCTGCATTGACAGCAGAGGGCCCCCTGTGGGCACAAACGCACAAACCTTGAGATCATGATCTGAGCCCAAGTCGAACGTTTAAAGGACTGAGCCACCCAGGTGCCTATTCATCAGTAGTTAGCAAGCAGCAAGAGAATGCAGAAACAGGGGCGGCTGAGTGGCTCAGTCCGTTAAGCGTCCGGCTTCCGACCTGGTCATTATCTCATGGTTCGTGGGTTTGACCCCACATGGGGCTCTGTGCTGACAACTAGCTCAGAGCCTGGAGCCTGCTTCAGATTCTGTGTCTTCCTCTCTTTCTGGCCCTCCCCTGCTCACGCTGTCTGTCTCTGTCTCTCAAATATAAATTAAAGACATTAAAAAATGTAAAAACAAACAGCCATACCAGGCATGCAGATGGTCTAGTCATAGAAGATGAAATAAATCCATGATATATAGTCTCCCACTGCTACATCCAGAGTAGAGACTGATTTGACACACATTCTCTTGTGGATTTTGTGGGAATTGAACCCTTACTATAACCACCCAAATAATGGACTAAGGGTGCCAGAGATCTGACGATGCCCATCCTTCCTGGTCCGGTGACTTCAATCACCTAGGACCTGGACTCTCAATTTAAGATGACTTTTGGCTGATTTGAAAATAAAATGTCCTTTGCCACATCTCTTGACAAATATGCACGTGTGCTCAGTGTAAATCTGACCCGACTTTGTTGTGTGGGGAGAATGATTGGGAAATATACCTGGTGTTCTTTTCTTGCAAGTAAAACCGGTTCTTTTCCTATGTTTTGCTTGGTGGTACCTTTTGGTTCAGCAGCCATCAAGAGTGAAATCAATTGTGGGTTATAATTTCACAACGTGTATGGATACTTACTGTCTTATTTTTGTTTGTTTGGGTTTTTTTTTCTTTATTTTTGATAGACAGAGAGAGACAGCGTGAACAGGGATGGGTCAGAGAGAGAGGGAGACACAGAATCTGAGGCAGGCTCCAGGCTCTGAGCTGTCAGCACAGAGCCCGACGCAGGGCTCAAACCCACGAACTGTGAGATCATGAGCTGAAGCCAGACGCTTAACAGACTGAGGCACGAAGGCACCCTGGATATTTACTGTTTTAATCTTTGCAACAGTTGGATGTTTTTAAATGGAAAACAAGGTGCTGAATGAGTATGCACAAGAAGCACTGACTTTAATGAGAAAGTGTGAAAGGTAGGCACCAAAACCTGCAGTTCTCTGTTCCCATATCCCTGCTTTTGGGGTTCAGTAAAAGTGAGCACCTCCCATTGAGACTGGAAATAAGCAGCCAAACCAAAATTTCAGTTCCTTCAATCTGTTCACTGAGGGGCAGTCCAGAGCGAGGCCGGACCTGGAAAGTCTTCTGAGGAAGGTGCATCTGAGCGGTGCTGTGCAGGGAGAGGGTTGTAGGCTTCTGACTTCTCTACCCTATGGTGTTTTGCCAGGTCCCTCCTGACTGCGTGCAGGGGACAGTAGCAGGCTGCTCTAAAATGTGTCCCTTTGCCATGTTGATCATTTTGAAGGAAAAGCTACTGAAGAAACAGCCGATGTAGTAGGAACACTCTGCCCCCAAGCTGTCTCCCCAAAGCAGGAAATCATTCTTCCATGTAATAGACCCCAGTCCTGCACAGAGAGTTAAAGAGATAGTCTTCCCACCACAGACAGGGAATTTCGAGCTGAGCAGTCTCCAAGAACAAACCTTGTACTGTTCACTAGTTTGCTACCAACCACTGACCAAATTCCATCTAGAATTTCATACTAACTGAAGTCCCAACAGAAGTTCCTTTCTGCTGTGAAATACTCACAGATGTAATGTCTCTTTCTCTACAGAGCAGAAAAACTATCTGCATTGGTCCTTTCTAGAGGTCTCAATTTCATAATTTGGTTTTGGGGTGCATGTATTTCTCTGGGATTTTTTCTCCTGTATTCTGTCTCTGTCAATGTGATTCTTATGTCAGCTAAAATAATCTGAAAAATAAAGGAACATTAATTCGCCCCAATGATTTTCCCATAGTAATCTAAATAATCTATGTGCAGTGTTGAACACCTGTACATGCCTACCTTAAAATAAGGAACTACTTGCATACATAATGATTCTTTTTGATCTGGATTAGGCATCTTCCAAATTTGAGGTTCCTTTTGTAGCCTTATTGCAGTGACGAGGGCGATAGTCACTGTGTCAGATACTGTGATACAATGTTGGTAAAAATGGTCATTTTTAATGATATTCCTGGATGTCCAGTTGGGCTTCTCCCCGAAGAAGTGAGTGCCAACACTAAGTGAGTTGCTTAGAGCGCCACGTGACACATCTCTGGTCAGTGAGATGGAGGAGACGCGTGTGGAGGACGCTGGTCCTGAATGCAAAGAAAATAACTTTCTATCAAAATCACGAGGTACTCTGATTTTATCTTACTCCTTCTTCATCATGAAACAGGGTTTGAGGGGCGCCTGAGCGGCTCAGGTGGCTAAGCGGCCGATTTTGGCTCAGGTCGGGATCTCGCACTTCGTAGGTTTGAGCCCTGAACTGGGGTCTGTGCTGACAGCTCAGAGCCTGGAGCCTGCTTCAGATTCAGGGTCTCCCTCTCTCTCTGATCTTCCCCCGCTCACACTTGTGTCTCTCTCTCACAAACATTAATTTAAAAAACAGTTTATGAAACAAAGTTTGATGCCCAGTGGCAGAATCACAATATTGGGGTCATGAGAGAAAAAAGATGAGCACAACACCTGCATGTGAATAATGTCGCAGCAAAAATGAGGAAAAAGAGGCTACCTCCCACGATGCCTCAGTCATTTTATCAGACATGGGCTTTCTTCTTATTCCTCGTGTTCATAATAGAAAATATGTATCTTATTTTCTAGAAATATTACTCTTTTCTTGGGATTACTGAACATAAATAAGAGCTACAACATAAAACATTATTATAATTCCACAGTATTCATGTTAAATATGAGTAACCTGCTACCCAACTGGATGGGACAGTTTTCACAACAGGTAAAAATCCTATTTACACACACACACACACCCAAAAAACGGGTGTATATACAGGAAGAGCTATGAAACACCATGGGAATTTTTGGCCTAAAAATTGGGTGGACTGTTTGAAGCAGAAGTGCTCACCGCCCCTGCCTGCTGACATGTGTCCCCACTATTGGGGGGAGGGGCAGGTAACAGAGGGCCTAGAGCTCATGACTACCGTGATCACAGGCTAAGTGGTAATGAAGGAAGTACCTGCCAGCTCTGAGTCAGCTTCCCTGGAAGATCATCCATGCACAGTGGGCCCAACTTACATTGGGCTTAGACACCTGGTATACCAGCACTTTGTGGACCTACAGCACATGCCTTCCTGATCCTGCCTATTATAGCACCCAGGAGGATCCTTCAGTTCCCAATTCGACTCTGCCACATGACATTGTAAAGTGTTGTCCAAAGAGCTAACAGCATCCAAAACTACCTGATAAATTAGTAATCTCTGTCTTCCAGCAGCATCTGCCAGTAAGGGATATGCAGGAAATATATATATGAAGAAAAGTAGCCTTTCCCTGATCTCTGGAACTCACCATATTGGCCAAGTCCCCAACTCTGTTCCATTTATTCTCAGATAACACCATCAGGAGCTGCCTCGAAATTTGGACTGACTACAAGCCCTCTCCAATCGCCTCCCCACATTTCAAAATATTTCTCTACATGTGCTTTTAATAGGTCTTATATTTCTCTCTGAAGAGCGGTCCATCATCATTCTTCATCTACGTTCAGTCCCTGTCAGTGCTAAATGTTTGATTCAGTACCGTGGTCCATTGGTCTTGAATCCCTCTATTCTCAGTTAAGAGGTCAGTCAGGACCTAATCACAGCACAGACAAAGAGCTGTCTGAAAGGCATATGTAACTGGAAAAGAAATGTTGGAGACTGAGAAGAACTGGCGTACTTGACAAATGAAACAAGTGAGGTTTACGTTTCATTATTCAGAGAGTCAGTTGTGCGAACTGGAAACAGGTGTCCTCTCTCCACATGCAGAATTCATGCAATTCTTCCTGTAATTTTTCCTCTCTCGTGCCTTGCCTCTTATTGGAATATTTTTCTGCCACCTATGGAGTATTTAGTACACACCCTGCACTGTCATGTGTGTGCATTCACTTGCTTCAAAAGAACCCCACCATCATGACCTGGGGCCCAATCCTTACTAGGAACCATGGGTGCAGAGTGTAGGAGTTGCTGGGTAAGTCCAGATTGAGCCCTTGAGTGTAAAACATATTTGGGTAAATCTGTGGGGATCTTCTCTAAGGCTCCTCAGTGGAATGCCTAGGGACCTAGAGGAGGCGGTTGCTCACCAGGCAGTGGTTGGGGTGTCATATGAGAAGTTATACTGACTTGTGACTGTGTAGCATGTTGTTTAGAGAATTTGCTAGTGACGCTTTGTGTCGGTTCAAGCCTGCTGCAAGGAAAACCAACTAAAAAAAATAGAACCCAAGAAGCACAATCAAGAAATACATGAGGTAAACTGTCAACAGTACCCTTATTTGCTGTAATGTATCCATCTTGATGTCCTAGGAGTTATAAGGCAGAGAATATGATGTAATAGATGCAGTGTGGGACTTATAACCATTCATTCTTTAAAGTCTGGGGCCACTGAGAAAATGACTATCAGGTATCTATGTCTCTCTCTCTCTCTCTCTCTCTCTCTCTCTCTCTCTCTCTCTCTGTCATCTATTTATATGCAGTTTTACATCATCTACATCCATATCATCACCTATATGTATCTAATTGTATCTATATCTATACCGAAGAGGTGGTAGATGCTATCTCTTATCTACATTTTTGAATAAGGTGAGGTAGGTTAATATTAGTGGCAGGATAGTGTGCCATTCATTACATACAAATGTTAACACATTAAACACTGATAGGTTGTATTTATTAAAATATATGAAGATCACATCTAGATACAGGTATGCCTCCAAACGCACTGTATGATCCTTGTTCAGAATAAAGATTGCAAGCATTCAAGAAGCATTCTTGCTCTGGGGCCCCTGGGTGGCTCAGTCCCTTTGGCATCTGACTCCGGCTCATGTCATGATCTCATGGCTGGTAGGTTTGAATCCAAGACTAGCTCTGTGCTGACAGCTCAGAGCCTGCTTCAGATCCTCTGTCTCCCTCTCTCTCTGTCCCTCCCCTACTTGCACTCTATCTCTCTCAAAAATAAACCTAATAAAAAGTGAAGCATTCTTGTTCTGATATGATGACCTAGGAGTACTAATTTCAATAATTTTTAGGACTGAAGTAATTACTAAGAAATATCGTTGTACAGTCATATGCCCTTTTGGGAAGGAGGTATCCTCTACCGGTATCTGGGAAGTCGTCTTCATCGCGACCACTTCAAGTAGTAGTCTCCACTTTTATCCATTCATATTGCAAAGATATATCGGTATTTTACTAGCATCCCACTACTTTTTCTTTTTTATTTAATGTTTTCTTTAAGATGTTATTTTAATTCCAGTTAAATATGTGTGTGCTCATCACAACACTTGCATTCCTTAATTCCCACCACGTATTAATCCATTTCCCCACACACCTTCCCTCTGATGGGGACCATCAGATTATTTTCTATAATAAAGGGTTTATTTCTTGATTTGTCTCTACTGTCAAGTAATGATTAAATTCCTGGTGGAGGAGTGAACAATGGGCTCCCTAAAAGGTCTTCTCTTTGCCCTTCTGATTTTTGATTCTAATAACTCTAATGTGTTCTCTCTTTTGCTTTGTTCTCTCCTGTTGTCAAACGTGCAAACAAATTCTTACTCCTTTGCCCAGCCAACAGGTGATGCCTAATACACAAAACAAAAACAAATTCACCCCAATGTCCCCTCTGCCCTCTACAACCATGGCTTTCTGTAATAGCTACATGTAGGGACAAAGAGTGACCAATTTTGGTCCACAGATTGGGGCATCTTGACAACCCCTTAATCTTGCAGAGGTTATAGATGAGCCCTTCACCCAAAGACAACCTTAAAGATTTCAGGACCAAAGATTAGTCAGGGGTGAAGTGATGAGGGATGAAAACAGAAAAGTGTTCACCTTTCGCCCAGAAGGTGGACCTATAGCCTGCCCAGATTTGATAAGATCAAGTATGTGCTGGTTGCTACATCCAGGGTCTCATGACTGCCTGTACATCTTATGAAACTGAGCGGTAACCAAGGGAGAAATGTTGGAATAGTATTTTAGGAGTAAAAATTGGAGGTAGGAACATTTATGATCTAATACTCCGTGCAAGACCCCCCTGAGCAGCTTTATACAGCCAAAGTGCAGCTCTTTCTACCCACCGGGACTGTCCTGTCCTACTGGAATAAACTTACAATGATGTGCCATAAAATATTTCAAGGATTTTTTCCTGAGCATTGTACTCAATGACCCCACATCAATTTTGTTACAAGAATCCCATGTGCAGCTGTTATTCTCCTGCAAAGCCAATACTTAAGACAGGAGTTTTGATGGAGAAGAATATGGACTTTTTTTTCGGAAGTCAGCCATTTGGGAAGAAGGCAGACTCTTGCCCACACACCAACTTCAAAGTCTTTGCCTGGCTGAAAGGTTTTTTTCATAATGTTTCTTTATATTGAGAGAGAGACACACACACACACACACAGTGTGAGTGGGAGAGGGGCAGAGAGAGAGTGAGACACAAATTTAATCAGGCTCCAAGCACGGGCTGTCGTCACAGTGCTCACGGATGGGCTTGAAGTAAAACCACGAGATCATACCTGAGTGAAGTCAGAAGCTTACCAGACTTAGCCACCCACATGACCATGCCCTGAAGGATTTTAAAAAACGTTAGGGCAGTTAATCCACAAAAGAGGAAAGGTTATCTGTAACCCTTCTTGGTTGCCTTCAGACTCAGTTATGCCAGCTCCAGGAAGTATTGTTCTACTCGGAGGTGTGAATTGGTGTCCCAAGGAAAGGATGGATAAGAGGGTTTGGTTCTGAGTCTTTCTAGGAAACCATGCATGATATATAGATACACAAAGAAAGATTTGGTTCATCAACCTTACAGGCTAACATTAGAAGCTAAACCTTAAGACTACTAAGTTGGCTAGTAGGGACTGGGGGTGTTTCAACACAACTTAAAAAACAAAAAGTCCTCTAGGTTTATTGTGTTGCTGCCAATAGAAGGGTATCCTTCTTTTGTGGGGCTGATATATATACACACTAAGAATAAATCAGATGGGGAAACCCTATCAAACGGGTGCAGCAGAGCCATGGTGTATGCTCCTGAAGAAGAAGGAGCTGGCCTTGGATTGCATTGTGTGGTGTACTGATCTCTTGGGTGCACTGGAGAGAACAGTCCTCTGCCCGGAGCACTGTGGGAAGAGGGTTTCTTGCCTCCCCAAGGTCAAAAGATTGTGCAAGTGCCAGCCAGAGGCCTTTCAGTAACAGGGTGGGGAGGCTCCTCTCCAGAGGAGGGGTGCAGATCCAGATCCAGGCCATGCCAGATCCTTTAAGAGATCAGGTTCTGAGTCCCAACCGAGTCCTGAGGAGAAACGGCAGGAGAATTGTGGCTCAGGGCTAGCTGACTGTCCTCTCTATTCTTTGAGCGCTGCCTGAACGATGTGGGTTGAAAGCCCCAGTCCCTGGAGGAGAACGAGGGGTGACACCATTCCCCCTCCCAACATCAACACAATGAACCTTAGAGAGCAGCACAGCGGGCCCCCAGTGGAGGCAGAACATGCTTACACCAAACCCTGCCCCGCCGTGCCTGGCCACAGATTATTTAGTGCAAGACTGACGGGCCCAGGAGAGTCAGCCTCTCCTCCAGACCAGCACAGCCACCGGCCCCAGGCACCAACAGACAACTTTTTTCCCCCCTTTTTTCCCTTTTTGTCTCCTCCCTCTTCTATTTTTTTTCTGTTGGTTTCTGGCTCAGAGTTTCTGATTTCTTTTTTCCTCCATATATATGTATGTATTTGAGCAGGCTTTTCATTCTAATTCCACCCTTACCTTTTCTTCTGTCTTTCTTCTTCCTTTTGTTCTCTTTAGTTTTATTTTCTTCCTTTCTGTTTCCTTGGAATCAGCCTTATAGTTTTTTTTTTTAATCTGGAGAATAAAGTATGTATGTGAATATATAGGCATATGCATTTTTTTTTCCAGTGACACACTTTTCCCCTTATGGGCAAGTATAAATCTTGCCTAGGAGCATACTGTCACTATTTCATGAAATCAGACACAGTGACTTGCCACTGATGGCTCCTACTTCTCTGGGACAATATGCACCAGACCCTCACTGTGAGCAGAGCTACCAAACACTGACATGTGTATGTGTTTAAAGCTAAATTCATTTATCATAAAGAACTGGCCCATGAAAAGTAGTTTACAAATAGTATATCCTGTTCACATTATGTAGAATTTCAGTATCATCCACAATGTTAGTACAGTAACTGACCCAGAAAGGAGAAAACTAGGGGGAAAAGGTTCAGAGTGTGGCCTGAACCTCGAAGGGCTCTTCTTTTAAATTTGCAAATATCAGCTCACTGTTTTTAGCAGAAGAGGAGAGGGTCCAGGATTTTATTCCATTGCCTTTTCCACAGTGGGAGAAGACAGGAGTAACTTCAATAATAAATATCTGAAATTCAAACCAACTTAACTATAATCAAGGATACCTTTCTTAACTATTTATCATGAACACCCCAGTTGCCTCCCTCAGTCTTAAAAAACTCTTTCAAAAGTTAAGACACAATTAATTATACCTTATTAATACCCTCAAAAAGAAACAAAAAATATATGTGCCATTTAGCATACAAAAGTTACACATTAAAAGTGCATATATATCTTTCTTAATTGGCCCACTCATTAAATTTACATTTGGTCATCCTTACTTTCAACATGGACAGAATTCTTCATATAAATGTAGGTCACTACAAATTAAAAAACATTAATTCAGCACAAAACATACTTTCTTTTTATTGAAATCTTAACCTCAGTCAGTTCTCAGTCATTGTAAACTTGGACAAACCCACAAAGAAACACAAGCAAAGGTTTGTTATGCTTCTCTTAGTTTGTTGGACAGTCAACACACAGGAAAACATCCAAATTTTACTAAAAATTTGGGCCAACTCATTGCACATTTGCCCCCGAAATGAAAAATAAATTAGATTTGAAGCAGTGTATTGCTGTAACTTACTTTGAAGGTAAGCAGGTTCTCCTATATTTATGGGACTTAGACTGGAGACATTATCAGTGATCTCCAACGCGAGTGCTTTTAAGAAGAACCTAATTTTAAACTTTGAGATAGCGTAGGACAAACCCTATAAAATTCATTTTGGTTTTCTCAAACTAATGGAAGATCCTTTTGAAACTTAATATCTTCAGTTATCAATAGTACTGCATTATGGAGCTAGTGCAATCCTGCACAGCCTTAGTCAAAATGACAAGGCACAATGAAAAAATGAAAGTATTATATGAACCAGAGAAGTCATTGAATATAATTTAAGGCCTTGAAGTGAATTAGAGTATAATCAGTCTAATTTAAAGCTGAAGAATAAACCGTAAATTATCCACCTGAATTGCAAGCACTATGCTTTTTCAGCTTCTGTTTGTGGACAAGACAACAGAAACAACTCTGGCTTATGGTTTGTTATGAGAACCCTTCTGGACCTGGAGGAGTAAAAGTAATTCCATTTTTCTACAGTCATGGAAGATTTCAGGGCTGTTTTAGCTGCTTGCGTGGAAGGCCAGACCGTGGACACTGTGCCGATGCCAGAGCTCGGAAGGTTCTGCAACGAAATGAGGGGGAGGCTGAATCACGGACTTCCACCCTGATGTCTCCATTCTGTCCGCTGCTTGGTTGCTGTTCCAGTTTTCCCCATCTTTACCCCCAGGGTGCTGACGTACACTGCACCTGTTAATAAAGTCTCCGGCTTGTGCTTCAGCTGCTCTGCACTGTGCGAACCTGCAAGGACAAGGGTATCTGCAACATTTTCTACCGAGAGGTTCCTACACAAACTCCTTCACACATGACCTTTAGCCGGTCCTGTGCATAATTGTCTGCGGCTGCCAACAAGCTGTCAGCCACTTTATCAGGGTCTGGTGCCTTCCCTGTGTAGACGGATCTCATCATTTCTTTAAAAACCTCAGGGTCTAGATCATTTATTTCCACTCGATTCTTTTTGCTTTCTTCCATTTCATGTTCAAACGTCGCATTAAACACAGGGGATCGAGCTGCAAGTACGGATTGATGAGCTTTATTTTTATTTTTTTAATAATAGTTTATTGTTAAATTAGTTTCCATATAACACCACATGCTTCTCCCCACAAGTGCCCCCCACCATGACCATCCTCCCTCCCTCCCTCCCCCTCCCCCCTCAGTCCATGGTTCGTCTCCAGTATTCAATAGTCTCCCTTGATCCGTGTCCCTCACTCATCCCCGCTCTCTTTCCCCCTTCCTCTCCCCATGGTCCCCTGCCAGGCCTGTCCTGTTAGACCTATGAATGCAAACATA
>PISW01012817.1:0-30071 GCA_004023785.1 Mungos mungo | reverse complement strand
GGGGACATGGAAGAAACAAGACAGGGCAAACAGGTGACTCGATGTATGTGGCCGGGGACCAGGTGGCCTGCTAGGGGCTGGGGGAGGGGCAGTGTGGGGGAGGGGCGGCTTCAGGTCAGCAGCTTCCAAGATTGAAAGTCATGGGAGGGCAGAAACCCACCCCCACCCTCCACAATGGTTCTGTCGATTTAATGTGTATTTATGGGCATTTTTTCCCTTCCCTCACTTTGTAATTCACCAGGTGTAGGGAGGCTGAATGGCGGCCTGGAGATCTGTCCCATCCTCATCCTTGGGGCCTGTGTACGGGACCTTATTTGGAACAAAGGTCTTTGCTGATGCGACCATGTTCAGGATCTTCAGGATCTTGCGGTGAGCTCACCCTGGGTTACCGCCTGGGCCCGAACTGCTGTGCCAGGTGTTTCTGTAAGGGAGGGGTGAGGGGGAACCTGGTGGGAGGACAGGGCGGGGATGCGGAGATCTAGGTGGAGAAAAGCCCAGGAGTGCCGGCAGGTCCTAGGAGGCAGAGGGGGGGAATCGACCCGCCCCCGGACCCCGTCTTGATCTGGGGAGTCTCCGGACTGGGATATGATAAACACCCTCCCCACCCCACCCCATTCAGTCCCCGGGCCGTGACTTCTCTGAGGCGGTCCTGGGAACCAGCCCAGGTATGGAATTGGATTTCAGACCAAAATCTGGGTTTCAGACCAAAGCCCTCGCTGGTCCTGATTCTCACACTGTGGGAAACGCAGACCCAGGGACATGCCTGTGACAGGACCTTGAAGAACACGGGAGTCACAAATTTGGAAGAGGAGGAGCAGCCGGGCACAGGGGGAGGCACAAGGGGGGACGGGACAAACCAGGACTTGGCTTCTGGGTCGTTTTCGTCTGACTGCTCCACATAACTGCATCCCGGAAAACAGTCCACAAGTGATCAGATTTTTTCCTAACCTTTCCAGCCCTTCAAGGTGGGGCCTCTGTCCTAGTTTGTAACTAGACGTTCCCAGCAGGTGGAAGTGGGCGCCCTGAGTGAAACCCAGTGACCTTCACAGGCGGGGTGGTGTCCGCTTGTGCTGGCGAAGGACGGAGGCGACACTGCAGGAGCAGCAGCTCAGGCCCCTGAGCCCAGGTCCCTGTGCCCCTCAGGACTCCAAGCTCCTTGGAAGCCCTCACCCTGCGCTCTATCTCAGCGCGGTGCATGCCCTTCTTTTCTTCAGAGGGTTTTCTGGCCTTCTAACTACCAATCTGAGATCCTGCTTCCTAAAATACCCACCGGGGTCTCCTCTTCTCAACCCTCCGTGTAAACGGATCTGCAAAGGAGACTTCTGCAGAACGTATAGGCCGTAACCTTGGGCAACCAGAGGGCAGCTCATGGAACACAAAAGATGAAGGCTCTGGTGTTTGATGGGTCTGTATCCACATGCCTGGAGACAGCAATGTTCTCTTCCAGAATGTTCCCCTGACCTTAACTAGACTGGGTTGGAATTTGCCTTCCCATTGCTTCCTGAAATACGTCATCATTGGTTTTGAAAAATGCAGTGTTCCAATTTCCACTGGAAAAACTCACACTGGAAAATCAATGGTTTTAATGAAGATCCTTTGTGGGGAGCGGCCCCAAGAAAAATGGGGAAAAGGCAGTGATTGATTTTACTGAGCTTCCACTGTGTGTTTAAAGCTGCTTCTGATTCTGTGTCTCCCTCTCCCTCTGCCCTTCCTTGCTCATGCTCTGTCTGTCTCCTTCAAAAATAAACATTAAAACAATTTAAAAAAAGAAGTCTCCTTCGAATTCAAAGGGACATTCCTAGAGCTCTTCCTCATTTCTACGGCTCCGAGCTTCCACGTTCAAGGCTTTCATCCGGGTGACATGGATCAAACATGGCATCAGGTAGGAGTCTGACCTTTTGTTCATAACAAAGTGAGCCGCTGTCCAGCACCGTCCACTGACCAGCCCTCCTTTCTCCCGGGCCCTGAGGCCGTCTTTGAAGGAGTAGCTTCTGCCCCGTGTTGTAAACTTGGTAAGAGTCTGTCGCTGCTTACGGGACACCCGAGGCACCTGCGGTCCGGCCTCGCACCCTGCAGGTGCCCCGAGGGCTTCTCACAGCTGTGACACCGGCCTCCTTCCTGCTCCGTGTCCCTGTCCGCCACGGCTGAGCGCTGTTCGGGGGGACCCAGCAGCCGGTGTGACTTTGCTATTGCGATCGGGGCATGGATATTTTTATATTTTATGTTATCTATAATATATAAATATATTATAAATATATATGTTATATTTGGGCATATAATTTTGATTGTCAATTTCCTTCTTTTTTCCTCGATATTCTGAGTCTTCTTTAGAATTTAGGATTCCCAACACCAGACTTCACCTGATGTGTGCAGGTGGTAAGAATAATCAGTTCTTTATGCAAAATGGACGACTGCACCCTCACTTGACAAGCGGAAAGCTTGGTTCTGGGAAGTCAGCTGTGAAGCAAACGGAAAAACTCAGATTTTTTTTTGACTTCCTGGTGAAAAGCTGAAGTTGACAGATAAGCAAGTAAACAGGCAATAGGGTGGTTACCGGTCAGAGATCGTGGGAGGAGGAAGTAGATACGAACGCGGACGGAACAGGAAGTGCTCTGAGGAAGCGTCATTTAGCTTTACGTCATTACATCATTGATGTCATTACGTCAGGCGAGCTGTCTGGGAAGAGCGGGAGGCAGGGGACTGCGCGGGGCGCTGCGGGACAGCCGGGGGTGCCGGCTGGGCAAGGGGCCGCGGGTGAGGACGAGGGGCCACACCAGGGGTTTGGATTTTGTTCTAAAGTGGTTCTGAACCATGTGTTTGCACTCACAGGTGTAACAAGAGAAACCTAATGGAGGACCGTGGGGAGGGGGAGGGGAAAGAGAGTTGGGCAGGGAGAGGGACGCAAGTCATGAGAGACTATTGAACACTGAGAACGAAGGAAGGGGGGAGGGGGTGGAGGGTGGTCATGGAGGAGGGCACGTGTGGGGAAGAGCACTGGGTGTTATATGGAAATTTGACAATAAACTGTTAAAATTTGTTAAAAATGTAAAAAAATAAAATGGTTCTGTATATGCGAGGATGAAGGGACGGGACGGTGGGAGGAATAGAGAGTCTGGTATTTCCAGGAAAACAACCGTACTTCTAAGTGAAGTTTGGACTGCTTTGGATTGCTTCTTTTTTCACTACGGAAGCCTCAATAGCACAAAATGCAAAATATTGTGAATCCCTTTCTCATATATAATTGTTTTTTCCACATTTCCTTCAGTCTGTCTACCCAGAAATTACTTTCCCTTTAGACGGTATTTTTCAACGCCAACAAAAACAAAACACGTACGCGCTCTAACCCGTGCGTGTGACACGCAGCCAGGAAGGACTCTGGGAACCGTCCGAGCCCCGGCTCCGACCTCCTCGTTCTGATGCGCAGTCCCTTCTGCTATGGTTGACGACATGGGGAGAATATTGAAGTGAGCGGAGGCTCGCGGAGTTTCTGAGTTGATCCCCGTCTGTGCCGTCCGGAAGGTCACGGAGTCCGTCCTGTAGGAAATCCCTTCCGTGACCGTATGGGCGGGAGCACAGGTGCTCCAGGCTCTGCGGCCTCAATTTCCGGAAGCCGTCCCGCACGGACACGTGGTGCAGGGCTGGCTCCTGAGCCGTGAGGGTCGAGCAGGAGGCCTTCCAAGGACACCTTCCACGCACGTCCCGCGCCAGCAGTTTTACAGTCTGTTGTTGGATGCTGCCCCGAGCGCACATGTGCATCAAAGGCCCGTAAGAAGCACGGGATTTTCTTTGAAAAGGACTTACTAGAAAAATGCATAAATATTTATGCAGGAGAAAGGGATGAACTGTCAGGCACGCGTGCACACACACAGATGTGGCTTCGCTGACGGGGAAAGCGGGGGAGAGATTTACTTGGACGGGGGAGGGCCTGATGATGTTGGACATGTTTGTTCGAGCCGCGGCTAACGAACAGTGTGTGCTCCATATTTCTGGGGCACATGTCTGTAGCCTAAGACTTACTTATGGACTCGTGCCCGTGGGCTGTGACTAGATGGGAAGCGTGCAGCGCTGGGGCCCACGCCGCCAGCAGATGGAGGGCCTGGCGCTTCTGGAGGCAGCAAGCTCTGGGCGAGGAGCATCTCTGACCAAGGGACCCCCGGCACGCTGCCGCCTCGGACAGTTAGGACCCTGCTTACAGGAGCTTAAGTGGCCTTTGCGATAATTTTTTCGGATGCTCAGAGGGGGCTTCTTCCCAACAACTGGCCCATACTGTTTAGGAAACTTGTGGAGAAAATTCTCAGTAAGAAGAGATTCTACAAAGTCCCTGTCGTTACCAAAGCAGACATATTATATATTACATACACAGCATTCATATGACACAACGTTTTATTCCTTTCCAAAGGCGTTCCCCACGCAGGGTCTCCAGAGCTCCGCGCTGGCTTCAGGGTGCACTGGGCAGACGGGGTTCCTGAGCGGGCCGTGGCCTCCCGGCACCCTTGTCAGCAAGCAGAGCATGGAGGGCCTCCTGGCAGGGGGGGCAGGCTGGGGCCTGGCTCGCGGGCCCGTCTCCTCCCAGGCCCTTGGCAGGAGCAGCCAAGACATTCCACCTCAGGGATGTCCTGTGAAAGAAGCATCTAGAAGGACGATGCTGGCCATCAGCGCTGCCGGGGCTCCCACGGCCGTCGTGGCCTCCCCGTCTCTCTTCCGGCCCTGGTGCCAGGACCAGAAACGGGCATCTTTGGTGACAGGACGGGCCCTGGGCTTGGTGTCCCACTTGTGTGATGTGGGTCTCACTCCTCGACCCTTGTGGGCCACGGTTACCTCCACGGTTGTCTGAGTCCTGCCCTCCCTTCAGCCCTCGGGGACTCGACGGCTCGCTGTGAAGATTTTCTCCCTACGGGGCGGGGAGGCCTGGCTACGTATCTCCGCAGCTCCGCTTTACACCATCAACACCCTCACGACGCGACAGAAACCCCGGGGGCAGCCGGGCCCTCAGCCCTCAGCCACGGCGGCACCGCGCACCTGTCCCACCGCCGGTCCCGGCCCGCCTGTCCTACCGCGGGGCTCCAGCGGCTGGAATGCCTGCGGGGTTTGGTACTGACGTTTCAGAGCTGTGTTTCGTTTGAGACTCCAGAGAAGCTGAGGAAACCGTGCGGCCCCCGGGGCCCCGCACCGGTGTCTCCCCTCAACAGCTCTCCTGAGAATGGTGCCTTCGCTCCGACTGATGAACCACTGTTGACACGTTATTGACTGTTGGTGTTTCCTGAGCTTCCCCTAGTGGCCTCTGTCCGCCCCAGGGCTCCCGGGATCCCTCAGCGGGTGGTGGCCACGTCCCTGCCCCTCCTGTCGACTGTGACAGCTCACACGAGTGTTTGGGACAATGGCTTTCAAGGACGGAAGCCAGTCACAAGGTTTTAACTTCGTACCAAAAGTGGAGTGCTGGATTTCCACATAAAAACTAAATACAGAGACTCCCTACGCTTGCTCTGCTGTAAAACACAGACACACGTACTCCTGCTGTGCGGCGGGTCCTGCTCCAGGACAGAGGGGGCTCCCCACTGTGTTCCCTCTGCGTCTGCCTCTCTTGTGCTGCCTCGTCCCGTCTTTCACAGACACACACCCAGACTCACACACACACACACACATAGACGTACACACACCCAGACTCACACACACACACACACACACACACACACACACACACACACACACACACACACACACACACACACACACACACCCAGACTCACACACACGCCCGCGCCCCTTGTCCCCGCCCCCTTGTCTCCCTCTTGCTAATTCGCTCTCGTCAGAAGGTGCACACCCTCACGATACCTTTACCTAAATTATGTTCCACTAGTTCTGAATTGGCTGTTTGTCAGGTCCCGAAAATTCTGTGAGCTTTAGCTTCCTGGTTCCACACCGCAGCACAGCCGCGCACCTGCCCTGGGCGGTAGTGAAAACCGGCCCACGCCAGCCGGTCGGGGCTCCAGGCGCTCGGTCTCCTGCTCTCGCCCGTCCGGGGGTCACCCCACACACCGTCTCCCACCCGTCACAGCTGGGCGAAGCCACAAACACCGTCCCCGTCGCCTCCGGATGGCGCTCACCTGAGGGCGAGGCTTTCTGTGGATGAGGACCCAGGCCGCTGACCCCCAGGGCCCTCGGCGCACTAAGACGGCCCTCACTTTCTCCGCGGCACTCAGCACCCCTTGGGCCTCCCCCGTGTACGCTCTGCCTGTCGTCAATGGGGTCCTAGTTCACTGACTGATCTCTCCAGTCTGCCTCCTGGACGCCCTCGGGTCTTGTCTCTGCTGCGACCTCCCTCTTCCAGAAGGATGGGCAGCTCTGTCTCGTCTCTTCCTACAGCCAGTGGGGTCCCAGTTCCCCAGACCGGGACGCCCAGAAGCCGGGCTGAACATCCGCTCTCCCCGCCCCCTCCCAGTTCTGGTATCCAGCCGCTCCTCTCCTTCCAGAACTTTCCTAGAGCACAGATAAGCCTGGGCCTCACAACGCCTCCTCAGGAAGGTCTTCTCTAGGCCACACACACAGACAGTGGCCACTGCGTCACTCAAGATCCCCCATCCTATTTAGCTCGTTTGCCGGAGCGGACGGTTACAAGAAGTGTTATTGCCCCGCTCGGTCTTCTGGAATGCACCCAACACCAACAGCAGAGACATGAAATCCGTGAGAAAACGTTCACTGGCCCCAAAGCCAGGCCCCAACCAGCGCTTGGTAGATGGTTCTGAATAGACAGATGTTTTCCCCTATTTTTTCTAACTTTGAATACTTTTCATTCCCATAAACCATCTTTGACATTGTTTTTGTAGAATGGAAGAATCTCTTGACGTCCAGTGGTTTGGACGCCATCAGCTCAGGGAAGCTTGTGGCCACGCCGGGGAGACCCGGCCCTAAGGATGGCGTGAGCCGCCTTGCTCCCCTCAGCGGCGCCTCTGCCTGTGGGACTGGCAGGGGGACAGGGCTGCTGCGCCCATTTCTCTGACCTCTGCCCGGTCCCGTCGCTTCAGGACCAAGCAGGGCCCTGCTTTCCATTCCTGGAGATCAAGGATCATTTCTCCACTTTAAAAACACAGAGAACAGTTTGCTAACAGCCATGTAGCGTGTGCATCGCGCATGCGTGTTTCGTCCCAAAACCAGGCCTTCCGGTAAGGAGCTCTTGCCTTCCCAGGGACCGTGCTGGTAAAAGGATGCCTCGTCCTTACAGAGACATCGATTTAATGCAGAAACGCTTGCTGCTGAGTATATAAAACCTAAATGTGGGGGCGCCTGGGTGGCTCAGTCAGTTAGGCGTCCGGCTCTGGCTTGGGTCACGATCTCATGGTTCATGGGTTCGCGCCCCAGGTCAGGCTCTATCCTGACAGCTCGGAGCCTGGAGCCTGCTTCCATTTCTGTGACTCCCTCTCTCTGCCCCTCCCCTCCTCTCTCTCTTTCTCTCTCTCAAAAATAAACACTAAAAAAATAAAAAATAAATAAATGTGACAATGGGATGAGAAAGTTATAGTTCTGAAAAGCGAATACAACAAAGCAGTTTCAAAATTCACCTCCTGGACAGGCAGGCGGAGCTGGGGCCGGGAGGACGGTGAGGTCGGGCTCAGACGCATGTGGGTCTCCAGCCAGCGCCGGCCCCTCGCTCTGCTCTTCTCGCAGGCTGCCCGTCAGCCAGCACCAGTGGGGTCAGTGGGCCCTGGGCCCGCGGTGACGACTCCCACACCAGGAGCAAAGTGTGCGCAGCCTCCGCAGTCTCCCCTGGGCTGCAGGGCTCGGCCGCCGGAGCGCAGCCAACCTCAAGGCCGGGCTGGCAGCGTGGGGCCGCGACGCCTCCCGGGAAACCATCCCGACTCCTGTCTCTTCCGAAGGATTCCTCGCTGGGGCTCTGCTTCTACACCCACAGAACGGGTGGGAGAGACAAATCATGGACCCACTTAGCAATGGCCAGCCATGGCCCCTTCGTATTTCTTGTTGCGCTTTGGCATGCATAAATGAGGCCTAAGTCGTTGTTTGAAGAACTTGGTCTTCAAAACTGTTTGGCTTGAGAGGGGAAAGTTCACTGACGTTCAAGGCTTAAGGGATTTTTCCATTTAAGTTAAATTAGTTCATGACCCACCAGACGTCCCTGCTTTGAGCCTGGGGATCCTCGACTGCCAGATTTCACAAGCAGACAGACACACAAACAAGACAAAACAGGGTTAAACTTGAATATCAGACAAACAAGGAATAACTTTTAGCATAAGGAAGCCCATGCAAGGTTTGGGACACACTTATACTAATAAAAACGTGTTACCTACAAGTTACATGGACTGGACGTCCGGTATTGTGTCCGGCAAACCTCTCTGCACCCCCAGGGTCCTCCGGGGCTGCGGTCCACTCAGCACAGTTCAGTGTGTCCTAGAGGCTGAAAGTGGAGCCACGCCGCCTCCGTGCCGCTTCCCAGATGAAACTGAGATCCATACATACAGTCAGGGATGGTCATGTATTTTCCAAGAATTTTGAAGTTTACTTCCAGATCATTTAATAAAATTAGTCTAAAAGTTCGAAAACACCCACACGACTGCTTGCTTCCACTCCGTGCAAGGCCCCACGGTCCAGGCTGCGTCGCTCTGTGTCCGCATCAAGTTGTCCGCAACTCGGCCAGCGAGACACAGTCGAGGGTCTTCCGTGAAGCGTGGGGTGGGCTTGGGCCTGGCGGCGACGTGACGTCCCACGCACGGTACAAAAGCAGGTGGACTCACAGTTCCAACTGGGAAGGGCGGCCGGACGGGGGCTCGCGCGCCCGTCCAGACCACCGGCCCCGGCAGCTCGGTGCACCAGGCCCTGTTCAAGCAGCCAGTTTGAGCTGAACATCCCTTGTCACATTAAACTGTCGGTTTTATTTAGTGTTGTAACTTGTGCGTAGCTTTTTAGTTGTACAAGAATTAAAAGAATAAGGATTTTATATCTAACAATCTGTTGGCATATTTTAAGTAACATAAAAAATCATTTATCACAATATTGTGAGCATATGAGATTTATTTGTTCTTTTTGGAGACTCTGCGCTGACCTCATTCCGAGAATCGCAGCAGAGGTGACAGTGACGCAGGACCCTCTCCTGCTTTTCTCTCCTCATTGTTGTTTTGTCCAGTTGCTGGCACCACAGTCCCTTGTGCCACACTGTCGAGCCTGAGACGCCCCTTCAGGAAGCAGGGCGCAGGGTGCGCTTCAGGTCGGTGCTGCCCGGAGTGTGATGGTGTTGGGGGCGGAGGGGAGAGAAGGAAAACCCGAGACCCCCTGGGGTGCCCACCTCCCCCACCCCCTCCCATGCTGCCTGCGGCAGGACCGGAACGGACAGCTGGGCTAACTCCAAGCACAGGGTGGCGTCCATGACCGACACTGGGGCCGGCCGGTGGCCCCCCTGGTGGGGTGACTGCACCCCCTTCCTGCGCGGTGTGGGCGGGGCTAACCTGGCAACCCGCCTTTCCAAAAGCTTCTTCGGGAGAGTCAGTCCCAACATAGCAGGCCTATTTGCGTGGTTATTTTTTTTGCTAGCCTAAATTTAAATCAAGACAAATGAACTTCAAAATGCTGACATTAAAAAAAAGAAGAAATTATGCAGCATTTTTTTCTAAATTTTGAATGTAACTGGAAAATTTTAGATCCCCTCTTTATTAAAAACAAACAAAAAAAAACAAGTTCAGATCAATTCATCTACTTCTTCACACAGGATTGTAAATAAAACCAAAGGAAATTAAACCACAGAAATGTGTTAAAGTGCGCTGCAGATGTGAGTTGAACCCACCAGTGGCTTGGATTTGAGGTTGAAACCCCACCCTCAAGTTCAAGGCGTCTTGGACTTGACCCTGAGACTCTGTCACCTTCTGAGTTTAAATTGCGTTGATCCCAGCAGGTCTGTAAAGGGTTGACTTCAGCGACACAGTGGCTGTGTTTTCAGCAGAGTCATCTAGGGTTTTGGCTGAACACAGTTAACATGGTTGTAAAATGTTTTATTAACCTCTTTTGACTACTGGCTTATTTGAAACAAAAGTTACACAAGTACAGGCTGTGTTCAGCTGTCACACTAAGTAAACTCTTCAGTGAGAGAACTTTCTGGAACAAATTTTTTAAGATTAAAAAGTAAAATTTTTAGAGACTTCCGGAAAACAATCTTTTGAAGTTAATCTGAAGGCATTTTCTATTTACTCCACAAGACGGAGGGTTGGTGATCCAAGGAGGCTCAGCAGCCCGGCGGAGGACAGTTCTGGGCCAGGGACGGCAGGCTCCATGGACTGACCCCAACGGCTGGACACCTCACGTGGTTAGCTCCGGGCCGGGGAAGGGCGGCTGCGGAGAAACACCTCCTGCCCACACCATTAACAAGCATGGCGGAGAGCTTCGCCAGGGCCATGGGCAGAGTCCGGCCACAGCCGCTCCCGCGCGGGCAGGTCCTCGGTCCGCTCGAGGGTTCTGATGGAGGCGCGCCGGAGGGGCTCAGCCGTTAAGTGTCCGACTCTCAGCTTCAGCGCAGGTCAGGATCTCACGGTTTGTGGATGGAGCCCCGCATCGGGCTCCAAGCGGACGGCACGGAGCTTGCTTGGGAGTCTCTCTTTTCCCTTCTCTCTGCCCCTCCCCGCTCATGCTCTCTCTCAAAATAAATAAATAAACAAATAAAAACCAATGCCGACCGAGCACTTGGGTGACAGCCAACTCAGCCCCAGCGTCCTGCGCTGAGTGTTCCTCCCTCTGAGGGTCATGCGAATGTCTCTCATCTTTTAATTTAGCTGTGGTTTTAATACGGCTCACTTAAAAAAAAAAATCCTTACTGTTGTGAAGTAAACCAAAAAAGACACAAAGCAAAAGTCTGCTGTTCACTTACTCACCACCCACACAAGTGCTGCCAGGTCAGCACCAGGCTGACCAGCGGGTCATGAGTCCGACGGGTCTGTCCCCAACCCCGATCCTTCCTGCTCACAGGGTTCACTGCTTTTCTGTCCACACAACCAAGCACATACTTGCTTTCCTGAAAAGGTTTAACAGTAAGCATATGATAGTGTCGTGTGCTGTTGAACTTTATCAAAATAGGATCAGGCGGGGGACAGTCCTTTGAATTTCCTCAGTGTTCTGTCTGTGAGATGCACCTGTTACTGCTTGGACGTAGTCCCTTTAGCTGTGCTCCCCTACATGAGTCCGCTCCTGAGGCTCCCCTGGAGGGAAGTGGGGGCTGCTCGCAGTTAGGGGGACCGCGCTGCGAATCACCTGGTGCCGCTCCGGGCTCACAAGCATGAGTCACCCCCTAGGGGCGGCTTGCTGGTGCACAGGGATAGATGTCACCATCTTTAGAGAGGAACTCAAACTATTTTCAGGTGCTTCACCCACCCGTACCCCGCCCTGTGCGGGTGCTGCCTGCAGAGCAGGTGGACGGTCTCAGACTTGGCCATGCCGGTCGCTGAGGGGTTGCACCCGCCGCTTGGTCTAATTTGCATCCCTGGGCAGTTACTGAGACGGCGCGTCTTTCCGTCCACTCACCGGCACTCGGGCGTCCGTACTTGGGAGCCGAAGCCTCTTACGTCATTCTCCTTAACGGAGATTGCCTCCTTGTGTTCATATGCAGAGGGTCTTAATACAGTTCGGGTAAGAGCTCTCTGGTCATTGAATGAATGGCCTTCCTTTGTGCGCTTTACCTTCTCTTTCAATGAGTGTCTTTTCTTTTTTTAGAAATGAGAGTGAGGGAGAGCATGAGTGGGGAGGGGGCAGGGGCAGGTGGGATGGATAGAGGACGAGGGAGGGAATCTTTAGCTGGCTCCAAGCTCAGCCCAACACGGGGCTCGATCTCATGACCCCATGACTCTGAGACCATGAGCTGAGCTGAAATTGAGAGTTGGACACTTAACTGACTGAGGCACCCAGGCGCCCCTCCATGGGTGTCCCGACGAATAGAAATTCTTTTCTACTTTGGCTAATGCTAACCTCTTGAAAGGTTGATTTGACTTCTTTATTTTCTAATGTGGACATTTGAAGCTACAACTAAACCTTTAAGTATGCCTTCGTAGAATTTCATGTTTTCATGTTGATTATTTTCTCTGCCACTCATTTTATACTGGTTTTAAATTTCATGATGATTTTTTAAGTTTATTTATTTTGTGAGACAGACATAAAGAGAGAGAGAGAGCAGGGGAGGAGCAGAGAGAGTGGGGGAGAGAGAATCCTAAGCAGGCTCTGCACTGTCAGCACAGAGCCCAACTCAGAGCTCAATCCCATGAACCATGAGATTGTGACCTTGGCCAAAATCGAGAGTCCCATACTTAACTGACTGAGCCACCCATGTGCCCCAATTTTTCCTTAAACATCTGTGTTATTTGGAAGTAAAATGTTTAATTTCCAAACATATCAGTGTTTTCTAGCCATCCCTTTAATAGAAATTTCTGGTTTGTTTCACAGTGGTCAGAGAACCTGTTCTGTATGAATTCAATACGTTGGAGTTTGGTGGGACTCTGAGTCCAGTGAACTCGGTAACACTCGGGAAAGGTGTCTTACGTGCCTACAAGACAACAAAAGCAGTATCTTAAGTTTTATAAATGGCTGAGGTATTAGAACTACTACTATTTACTTTGATAGATGAAGAAACTAAGTGAAATCATCATACTTGTGAAGTCCATGATTGAAAGACGAGGCGCACTCCAAACATCACTGAAACGTTTGGAAGCCATTGCATGTGCGGTGATATTAGGCTTAGGAATTTGCAAGGATTTTCGGAGCTCTGCCCCAGGGACTGGGGGTCAGAGACCAGGATCTGTGGATTTTCCCCTGTCCTGTCATGGGTGTTAAACTACGTTCCCGGTACACTTATTCGTGAGCTGGTATTCTTTCTACCATGAGACAAATGTTGCCAGTAGCTGAGACCCCTTACAACCACTAAAGAAAATAAAATTTCAAACCTCTATATTAAAAAAAGAAAACTTCCGTGTTTTGGGATGGATTATTGCATAATCCGTGCAGTTATCAAGTTCTGAGGTAACCGCGTGGAGATTTTAGCGCATCTTGTGCTCCTGTGACTCGATCACACCTGGTTGGCTGGGGAAAGAGGGCGGGTCCACAGCTGGTCGCCAGGCCGCTGAGACCCGAAACCGGGATCTGAGCTGACTCCTGGGAGCCGCCCGGAGGTGCGCGTCCGTGGTCCCTGGCACCCGCGCAGCCCATGCGTCGGGCCCGTGGTCCCCTCCTGGCTGATGCATCGATCACCCTTGTGACTGTGCTCATCAACACCATCCTACGGAGTGCAGAGAAGTTCAGAGAGATTGTCACAACTTTATGCCCCGACGCCATGGGGCCCCAGACACAGTGACGTTTTACCCTGGTGAGCTCTAGCGAGTCACGAGTTCGGGCTGTGTTCTCTACCAAAACGCTGGGTGCTGTTTTCACCTGAAGTAGAGTCAAAGCGACCGGAACAAAGTCTGCGTGACTCCACTCTTGTGCCTGCAGTCAGCAGGGTCTGGAGGGTCCTCGGCGTGCTCCATGGTCTGGCCCACAATCCAGGGCTGGTCCAGCCCAGAGCAAGATCAGTAAACCCTGTGAATGTTTCCGAACATCTTTTTCTGCCTGTACTTTTCCTTTTACTCCAAATTCCCACAAAATTGACAGTGAGAGCCAACCTTGGAAGCCCAGCCGTCGGCAGGGAGCTGCCTGCCCTCTGGGCTCCAAGGAGTAGAGCTCGTGGGCTGAGGACAAGGGTGCTGGGGCCAGAGACCCCCCTTGGCTGGCGCAGGGACCACATCCCGCCCCACGCCGACCTGCACGGCTGGCTGTGGGTGTGTGTGAACGAGCTGACAACCACGTGCCCAGTGCTGGTGGCGCCAAGTCTGCGGTGGGGTCCTCAGCACGTTTCTGTCAGCGCCTCCTTCGTCTCTGCCCTTCACCCCAGAAGAGGAGGGTCCCCATCATTTACTCCCAGGATGGCGCTCACCGCGGTGTCTGATTTTAACCAGAATCTTTATGGATTCAGGCTTTCACCAGTTTCCTTCAGGAGAGGCCCCAACGTTTCCAATAAAAGTTCCCTTGTACAGATTTCAAATTACAATCCCACCTTGTGGCACACTTTTATGAGGTGGTTGTCCTTGGGGTTAGTCGATCAGCTAACGTCTAGCAGGAGCTTGGATGCCCCGTCCGGCAGTTCCATAAGGAGGGAAAACATGGCTCTTCTCTCTTGGAGTAGAAGGAACCCCACGGGAAATGTGTTTTGAAAATAAACATTCACACCATCAAGAGACGGCCTACTGTGCCGAAATGTGTTACCTCGTCTTCCTTCCCGCGCACCGGTGACCTTGGACGCACCCCTGACATAAATAAACAAGAGAGGAAGTACCACTTACCTTCAAATTCTTGTATTGAAACATTTCCCCATTAAAAATGCATTTGAACACAAGGGAAGGGAAGGAAAAAACAACAAAGGGAGAGGCAAACTGTAGGAGTATCTTAAACACAGAGAACAAGCTGAGGGTGGCTGGAGTGGAGGTGGGCGGGGGAGGGGCAGGTGGGGGATGGGCACGGAGGGGGCACTTGTGGGGACGAGCTCTGGGTGTCCTACGTAAGTGACGTAAGTGACGAATCACTGGGTTCTACTCCGGGAACCAATCCTGCACTGCATGTTAACTAACTAGAACTTAAATAAATAAGGAAAATAATAATAGCTTTAAAAAAGCTGAGCCCTGACCGACGCACCAGATCGCACGTCTCCCGCCGCTCGCTAAGCCCCGACCGGGGTGAGAGACGGCCCTCCTCACGCCGCGGGAAGGCGCCCGGGGTCTTCCCTGCGCAGCACGCTGTCTTGACCCCATCGCACTGTCTGAGTTCGCAGGTGGAGGCCGGCGGGCTGGCCGCGGGGTCCGTGCGCTGCGCACAGGCCTCTCTGGCCCAGCGGTCCCCGTCCTCCCCCGGGCAGCACCTCCGCTCCTACGAAGGCGGGCACGGGTGTAAGTGGCTGAGCCAGGGGAGAGGCGCCGCCGGGACCGAGCTCGACAGCCGGGGACCCTGTCTGGACCGCAGATGGCCCTCAGCGAGGACCCCCAGGGGAGCCCCGGAGGCCCGTCCCTGAGTTCCTGGGTCAGAGGGAACACAGCCCAAACTGATACTCAGCACCCCCGTCGGCCCTGCCGACAGAGGAGGAGGATAGAAGGACCGAGCTTTGTGCCCAAATGGAAGGGAAACCAGAGAGCTGGATCCTTGCGGTCAGACAGCCAGGTTCCTCGGCTCTGGCAACACCCAGACACAAAGCCCACCATTGACACCACCTCACGAGTCGTGGCGCTATTATTAGGAAGGATTGGGAAGAGGTACGAACGAATATCCACATGACAAAAAATGATCTATTCTTAGTTTGTTTTCACGTAAAGTTACATAAATAAAAACCATCTGGTTTTCTACATCTTTTAACAGTCTTCTTAGGTTATAGGAAGTTTTCTCAAACTGCCAGGGGACACAGGCAGCATGTGTCACTACTTAGAACCGAGGCGTGCAAACATCCCAGCATGAGGACTTGAAATAGCCTCGTGTGCTCTCTGTAATGCTCCCCGGAGCTCGTCAGGGATTCTAACAATGGTTTTTTATTCCCAGCACATGTGTAAGGTCTTAACAAAGGCCACTTATTAGCTATTTCTCACTAACAAAGGAGATAAGAAAATGTCTTTTTGAGTCCACATAGAACAGACATCTGGTTCTCCCCTCAAGACCCTGAAGTCTCCACCATGTGACTCCAGACCCGCCGAAGGAAGGGCGCAGCTCACTCAGCGAGTCGTCCAGGCTCCTGGCTTTTCCAGGGAAGAGTGGTCGCCACTGTGTAGGTGCGCGCTCAGTCACGGCACTTAGTTCTTGGGCACCAAACACCAGTATAAAGAAAAATGTAAGTATATAAAGCCCGGAAGTGTCAGTGACCAGCAGCCACATATATGGCTGCCCCTGGTCCAAACGGTGATCCCACGGGGTGGCCCTAAAGGATAAATTCTTCATCGAAAGGTCAACCTCCAAGAATATTCCTAAACCGACAGTGCCCCCCGGCCCTCACAGGAGTAAATGATTTCTTCTTTAAAGGAGAGCGTTTTGCCAGGCTATTGAGTGTGTCTCTGTATTAAGTTGAACCACATATGAAGTCACAATTAAAAATTACCAAAACTACTGAAAAAAAAAATACCACCATGAAGGAGAGTCACAAAAACCAGAACAACATTGAGACCAAGGAGAAAAGACTATAAAAAATAGCCAGACATAATTAAAAATATAAAACTTGTAGACATGAAAAGTATAATCACTATAATTAGAAACTCGGGAGTTAGTTCAAATGGATGATGAGAGATTAGTAAGATGAGGATTTCTCTGAAGAAACAGCACAAGAAGTAGCCAGAGCGGAAGTGAGCGGTAAGTATGAAAGAGGTTCAAGGACACAGTAGACTAACGAATTCTACTGTGTCTCTAAACTGAATCCAGAATAAAAGGATGTTTAAAATTCTTTTAAATTCATTTAAAAATGGAACAGAAAACTCTTATGGAAGAGTTAATAGCTGAATATACACTAAGTGTGACAGTTAAAAAAAAAAAAAACCCACACCTGGCCCTATTCCAATAACGCTCAGAACACCAAACAAAAAGAGAAGATTTTAAACACAGCTAGAGAGACAAGAAAGCATCTTAAATGGAATAATAACTAAACTATCAGAATATTTTCAAAAAGAAACAATGAAAATTAGAGACAGAAGAATACAATTTTCAAGGATCTGAAAGAAAAGAACTGCCAGCCGAGAGTGGCGTGCCTCACGAAATTAAATCAAAAACAAGGCCAACAGAAAACATGTAAGATCAACAAGAAGAGTCTCCTCCACGAAGAATGTTGTTAGAAATAGTGCTAAACGACAGACTTCAGGAAGGAGAAAATAGTCACTGAATGAAAGTAAGAAATAGGGAAAAAAGGAATAAAGATAAAAAAGATAATTATGTGGGTAAATATAGGCAAATATATGGTAAATAATAATAAATAATAATGTTTTTGGATTAGATACAATAAAATAATATAAAAAGCTAAAACACACAGAAACGACTGCGTGTAAGTTGGGAAGGACACGCGACGCAGAAACATTCTGCTACGAAGCCTCAGAGTTCCTCCTGCAAAGGCCGAAGCTCTTGTGTTCTTTTTCTCTACTGCCTTCATCAGGCTTTGGTATTGGGATAACTCTGGTCTTTTGAATAGTTGGGAAGTATCCCTCCCTCTTTTGTTTTCCGAAAGAGGTTTTGTAAAATCGGTGTCAATTCTTTTCTAATATTTGGGAGAACTCCAGTGAAATCATTTGAGCCTGGAGATTTCTTTTTGGAGAGCTTTCTAGTTACCAATTCAAAGGCTTTAATGGTTATGGTACTATTCTAATTATGTATTTCATCTTCATTGAGATTTTGTATTTTGTGGTTTTCGAGGAATTGGTTCATATCTTCTAGGTTGTTTTGATTTATGAGCCTAACTTGCGTGTGTTCCCTTATTCTCCTTTTAATCGCTGTAGGATCTGTAGTGATGGACCTGATTTTATTCCTCATGCTGCCAATCTGTGCCTTCTCTCTCCTTACAGGTCAGTCATGCTGCACTATAAATCCCATTGCTCTTTCAAAGAAGTAGCTTTTGGTTTTATTGATTTTGAAATTGAATTTCTATTTTCAACTTCAATGATTTTTCTTCTTTATTGTTTCTTTTCACCTACTGACTTTTGATGTATTTTGCTTTTTTTTCTGGTTCATTTAGGTGGGAACTTAGATTATTGATCTGAGACCTTTGCTCTTTTCTAGTATAAACAATTTCTGTTACACACTCTCCTCTGAGCATCACTCAAGCTACATCCCAAGTTCTTCTACGTGTGGTGTTTTCATTGCCCTTCAGAGCATTTAGTTTTTAAGTTTTCTTTTGAAACTTCCTTTTAGAATCATGAGCCATTTGGAAGGCTGTTGTTTAATTTTCTTGTATTTGGAGATTTCCCTGTCAACTTTCAGTTATTGTTTCTAGTTTGCTTTCATTATATCAGAGACTATACTGTTTGACTTCAATGATTTTCAATTGTTCTATGACCCAGGATATAGTCTATCTGGATGAATATTTCATGGTATTTGTAAAAAAGTGTATTGTTGTTGGCTGGGATGTTCTATACAAGTCATTTAGATACAGCTGATTGGTTACGTTGTTCAGATCTCTATATCCTAGCTGTTTCTCTAATAGTTCTGTTAGTCGCTAAGAGGGAATGTTGGGATCCCCAACTCTTACTGTGGATCTGCCTCTTTCTCCTTTCAGCTCTATCTGTTGTTGTTGTAAGTCTGTTTTCAGCTTTAGTAAGGTATAATTGACAAATAAAACTGTATATATTTAAAGTGTACAGTGCGATGATTGGATACATCCACTTTGTGAAATGATTTCCACAGTCAGGCTAACACACCCACCACTTCACGTAGTGACCTTCTTAGTTTTGTGGTGAGAATGCTTAAACTCTACCACTTTAGCAAATCTCAAGTGTATAATTACTAACTATGGTCGCCCTGCTGTACAATAGATCACGATGCAGCACCTCTTTGTCTTAAAATTGTCAACTCACGTATTTTGAGGCTCTGTTGTTTGGCCCATACCTATCTCAGATAGTTGTGACTTCCTGGTGGGTGGGTTTCTTGATCATCTATGTAATGCCCTCTTTATTCCTAGTAATTTTCTTAGCTCTAAACCCTCCTTTTTCAGACAATCAAGAGAGTCACTTCTGCTTTTTTGAATTTCTGGTTGCACACATCTCTCTTCCCATCTTCCTGCTATCGGGCTAGCTACGCTGAAGTTCAAGTGAATTTCTCATAAAGTGCATATGGTTGGTGGTTTCCTTATCCACGCTGCCAATCTTTGTCTTGACCTGTATATTTAGGCCGTTTATATTTGTTGTGATTAATTCCATGTTAGAGCTTATCTGCTGTCATTTTATGATTTGGCTTCTTACCTTTCCTTGTTTCTCATTTCTGTTAATGTTTTTTTCCCTTCTTTCTGTTAGTTAAAGATTATTTAGCATTCCACCCTAATTTACTTATAGTATTTTTGAGTGAGTCTCTTTGTACAGTGTTCATAGTGGACGCTCTGGATGTCACAATACACGTGGATGGCTTATCACACTCTACTGGTATCAACACTTTGTCAGTTTGAGTAAATGTAGAAACCTCACTTGTACTTATGTGACTTTCCCTTTCCTGCTTTTTCTTGTTTATCAAATGGAGTTATGATTTGTGTTATAATTATCAAATATAACTTATAGAATTCATGAGAAAATGTGTTTAATATAGATGCCTGTATTCATGCTTTCTATGGTTCCTTCTTCCATCTTGTTTTATCATTGTCTTTATCATTGAAATTTTCCCTGTAGCCAGAATTTAAGCACAGACTTGCTAGTGATAAATTCTTTTTACTTTTCCTTCATCTGAATATGTATTTATTTCCTTGTAAATTCTCAAAGTTATTTTTTCAGACACTGAATTTGCAGTAACAGCTCTTTTCCATCACTTAAAAGTTGCACTAATGGGGTGCCTGGGGGGCTCAGTCGGTTGAGCGTCCGACTTCGGCTCAGGTCATGATCTCACAGTTCGTGGATTCGAGCCCCACATCAGGCTCTGTGCTGACAGCTAGCTCAGAGCCTGGAGCCTGCTTCAGATTCTGTGTCTCCCTCTGTCTCTGACCCTTCCCTGCTTCTGCTGTCTCTCTCTGTCTCTCAAAAATAAATTAAAAAACATTTAAGAAAACTTAAAATAAATTAATAAAAATTTAAAAGTGTGCTAACAGTAAGAAGAAAATAAACAAAAGACAAGACAAGAGACAATAAGGAAAGGAAAAGATAGTGTGCGCTCCCTTTTGCCCTCTGTTGTTTCAGAGGAGAGATCATTTGAGCTGGTGTTTTCCTATAAGCAATGTATTGTTTCTTTCTGGCTGCTTTCAAGATCTTTTGCCTTTAGTTTTCAGAATTTAATTATGTGTTTTGATGTGAATTTCTTTGGATTGATTCTGTTTGGAATTTGCTCAGTCTCTTGAATCTGTAATTTGCATTTTTTGCCAAGTTTGGGATGTCACTGTTTCCTGGAGGGCTCCTTCGGCCCTGCTCTCTTCCTCCCCCGGGACTCTCGCGAGGAGAGCGTCGGGTCTTCTGTTAGGCCCACAGGTCCCTCTACTACGCATGTCTTCATTTTTTTGGTTCAGTTTTTTTTCCTTTCTGCTCAGACTCAGTGAATCCTATTTATCGGTCCTGAGATCCTTGAGTCCGTCCTCTGTCATCGCCGCACAAGTACTGCCCATCCAGCGGTTTTCTAAATTTCTATCATGGGTTCTGTCAGTTTTATCATTTCCATTGGGGTCGGTTATAACTTTCCTGTCTTTGCTGAGATGAACTTGTCTTTTCTTTAAGTCAGGCTCCACTTACTTCCTCACACAGAATGTCAGTCACGTGTGAGCTCATGCCACAGGAAGCCAGTCACGGACTCGGTGTTGGGTCACAGACCCGCCCTGCTGCTTCTGACTGTCACTCTAAAATATCTTATTGGAATGTTTTACTAATTCAGCTTTATGTGAGTAAAACCAAGTTGAGGCAATGTCTCATGGTCAGAATTTTGTGCACCAGAGAAGGGACTATGGGGTGCCCCGAGTAGAGCTCAAGAGAGACGGATGGAAGGAAGTCTGTTCATCTTCTTCAACCAAAGAGAACACAAGAATTATCTTACCATTATTATGTCCTAACATCATGTGTAAGATTTTATGTTAAAAATAGAGAGGAGGGGCGCCTGGGGGGCTCAGTCGGTTAAGTGTCCAGCTTCAGCTCAGGTCATGATCTCCTGGTTTGTGGGTTCGAGCCCTGAGGTGGGCTCTGTGCTGACAGCTCAGAGCCTGGAGCCTGCTTCTGATTCTGTGTCTCCCTCTCTCTCTGATCCTCCCCTGCTCGCACTGTCTCTGTCTCTCAAAAATAAATAAAAACCATAAAAATTTTAAAAAAATAAAAATAAAGAGGAGGGTTCTGCTGCTGAAGAATTCAGAACGTTATAGACCTGGATGTCTATGAGGTTTATAGAAGCAGCTTAGTAACGGGCATCGGGACTGAAGGGCTAACAATGCAGACAGTTTCCATTTTTTCATGTTTTCAGAGAATTTGTAATAGTTTTCTGAAGGCTTTTTTTTTTTTTTTATCACAGCTGCTTTAAAATCGTTGTCAGATGATTCCAAAGTCTGACTCATCTTGGGCTCAGCATCCGGTGATCGCCTTCACATTCAAGCCGGGGCCTGTCCCAGTTCCCGGAATGAGACCCTGCTGCGTGCGTGTTGGAGAGAGAGGGAGAGTTCTCAGCCCGCTGGGACGGGGCTGCTTTCCGGGCGGGGCACTTGTGGGGCAGACCCTGGGCTGGGGTCCTCGGAGGGGCAGACCCTGGGCTGGGGTTCCTCTGAGGGGCAGACCCTGGGCTGGGGTCCTTGGAGGGGCAGACCCTGTGCTGGGGTTCCTCGGAGGGGCAGACCCTGTGCTGGGGTTCCTCGGAGGGGCAGACCCTAGGCTGGGGTTCCTCGGAGCCCCGGCGCTGTGGGAGGAGAGCTGCAGGCCCGAAGGCCCAGAGTCCTGACAAGGCAGCCTGTCAGTGTCAGAGACTGCCTTGTGCTCTTAGGAGGAGGGGCAGGATCAGGCCCTGATGGGCGGCTGCCTCTGGCTGCTGGCAGGGTTCCGAGTCTGGCCCCTTGGCCGGGGCAGAGCCACGGTCACCTGAGTGCCAGAGAACCGAGGCAGTGCTGCTACGTGGGCTTTGCTCTGGTTCGAGGCTTGGGTCTGGACGCCCTTCAGACGCCCCCTGCTGAGGGGCCCCTCCCGTCCTGGGGCCACCCCCCACCCCCTTTCTCCAACCGCGTCAGAGATTCTCTGGTCACTCCCAGCCTGGCTGCCAACACTTCCAGTCATACTCAGAAGCAGGTCTTCACCATCTCGGAAGATCAGAGGTTCTGCTTAAACTATAGGGTAAGCTGTGGTCTTGCACAAAGTCAAGGTAAAAGTCAGTAAAGAAATAGAATGGACAAATCCTAAATCAGAAGAACAAAGGAAAAGAAAGAGTTAAGAATAAGAACAGTACCGATCGCTTACGGGGTGCTGACTGCGCTGGGCACACACCCTCTTGCGCACAGAGGCACCTGCCGCCCAGCTCTGATGAGTCTAGTTTTCATCTCACTGATTATCCCGAGTTCCTGTGTCCACACCCAGCCATGTCCTTGAACTCCCGGTTTGTATGGAAATCGCTCCCTGAAATCTCCACTTCGACATAGGAATCGTTGAAACAACATGTCCAAACCCAAACTGTGGTCTCATCAAACCAAGCCGATTCCTCCGGGGACTTCTCGCACCTGTGAGTGACCGTGTCTGCCTTCCAGTGGCTCAGGTCACACTCCCGGAGCCACTGTCGGCCCCCTGCCCCTCATCACACAGATTCAGTCCCTTGGCAAGTCCAGCTGTGCTGCCCACGTGTCCGCATGTCCTGTGCTGGCAGCCTGCGCCACGCCACCTGGGGCACCTCAGGATGTCGCTACAGTGTCCCACGTAATTAGTGCAGTGGCCCCTGAGCGCTCTCGCTGCCTCATCCTCTGGCCGTGGTGAGAGGGCAGCCAGGGTCATCCTGCCTGACGTTAAGTCAGAGGTGCTCAGGCCCCCGACTCGGGCGCCTGGCATCCCCTTCTCGGGAGGAAAACCCACCACGGCGTCAGCAAACCCTCATGCGCTCTCCCCGCTCCCAGAGTCTCTCGTTTCGGAGACTGGACATTTTCTGCTCATCCATCTCTTTCAACTCCACACTCCCTGCCGCCCTACTGTGTGCCCAGGAGGCCGACCTT
This sequence comes from Mungos mungo, assembly GCA_004023785.1. Classification (NCBI taxonomy): domain Eukaryota; kingdom Metazoa; phylum Chordata; class Mammalia; order Carnivora; family Herpestidae; genus Mungos; species Mungos mungo. The sequence continues at coordinate 7,201 of PISW01012817.1, read as the reverse complement.
TACGACCTGTGTCTACACAGTCCCTTTCCCTCTGGTTTCCGTCTCGGTTAGAATGGGTGACGCCCGCGGGAGTTCGGGACGGGCGAGGACCAAAGCGGGCCACTGTCTTCCTCCCCTTCTTCTCAGTGAAGGATTGGCAGAGTCTGTTCCCCCTGCACCCAGTGACTCGCAGGAGCCGCGGGTCTCCACGGGCTCGGTAACTTTAGGCCTCGGCACAGAGTCTCTACCTTGACCCTGACCACACCTTCGTACCCTGTTCTGAATCCCATCTTTGTCTGCGGGGCCCCTGGCTTCCTCCCGTGTCCCTTCTCTGCTCTGGCAGGGCACCAGCACGCTCCCGCCTCGGTGCCTGGCATCCGCTGCCCTCCGTGCCAGGACTGGCCCGGCTCTGGGTGGACGCCCCCGGGCTCTCCACACACGACCGTCAGGGCCGCCTTCCCTCCCAAGTCGTGATCATCGTATCTAAAGCCGCGATATCCACTTCCCACCCAACACTCTTGCTTCCCTTGTGTCCGGGCTCTTTCTACGTAAAACCACAACCCGACGAAAGCGAGGGAGGGAGAAGCTGGCCACGCTGGGCGCTGCAGTCACCTGGGAGGGTCTTCTGACTAGAAAGCCCCCTACCCGGATGCTCCTGATGCATTATTTCTGGAAATACTCAGGCCACTCCTGTGAGGTTGGCACCATTTCTCTTTCCTTACAGAAATGAGTCCGCAGGGTTGTGCAGCTCACCGCCAGACTCGAGTGGCCGGGGCCCGGCCGGGACTGGAAACACTCACTGCTTTACACCCGGTGACGCCAGGGCTCCAGGTGTCAGCACTGCAGAACCGCTGCCCGGCGCACGCGGGCGCTCGGGAGGGGGGAACTGAACACGTATTCTTTGGCATGTGGGCGCCGTGAGCTGCGACCCCCTGGAGTCACGGGCACAGGGCCGTCGTGAGCGCCTCCGCCACCGCCCTGGTCACCGCAGCCCAGGCCGCGGACGGGCCGTGGGCTCCTCTCTTGTGACGGTGACAAGAACTGCACTCGGAGAGTCCCTCCTCTCTGCTCACCTGACCCCGTGTGGAGCCGCTCCAGCGGGGGTCCCGGCCCCGCGGCCGCACCGCCTGCCCGCCTCCTGCGGCTACACCGCCTGCCTCCCTCCTGCTGCCGCTGCACATCTTTAATCCATTACGGCTCTTACATAACTTTGTTTTGCTGCTTGGACTTCCATCCCCGTGACTTTGTGCTGAAAAACATTCTCAAATCGAGGCTTTGCGTTTCACAACCGCCGCCGAGCTGGCCGCCTGCTGCGAGCCGGCCCCTGAGCCCGGGAGGAAGGACTCGGGCCCCAGGCAGCAGGCCGCATGCCCCTCCGCACAGTGGGTCACTACCTGTACCAGGTGAGGCTCCCGCCTGTCACCCGCCTGCAGGCCCCGAGGACGGGGTGACCCCTGCTGCTTGCACCCATCACCTCTGTGCTCTTGCCAGACACTGGGTGCAGGGCTGTGCTGTACCCAGGGCTCTGTGTGTGCAGAGCTCCCAGGGTTGTGTGTGCAGAGCACCTGAGGTTATGTGTGCAGAGCACCTGGGAGCTGTCGTATCCCTGAAATCGCCACTCCCCCATCTTGCACTGCCAGTTCTAACTCCCCACCTAGACTGGGCGCTTTGTGTTCGGAGCTTAGCCAGCACCTGGAGCACTGACGGGTTTGAGAGAGAAAATAGCTCAGTGGCTCTTTAATTAGAAAAACGTTGGCATTGGGAACTCCTATCTGCTCGTAGGGAAACTTTTATTTTCCATCTTAGTTTATAATTCCCTTCCTTCTGCCTTTGGGTTTCACTTGCTTTTCTTCCTCTAACCGCTGGGCCTGGAGGTGCAGACCTTTGATTACACACTGTCCGTATGCAGCCCGTGGCCACAGAGACTGTGTTCTCCGAGCCCAGCTCAGCTACCCCCCCACCCTGTGATGCATGTTCACTGCTTTGCAATCACAACAAATTTTCCAATTTCCATGGTACGTTTTTCAGTAATGACACAGAAGTGTGAGGGGCAGTTTGTTTAGTGGTCTTCTGTTGTTGATTCTACCGAAATGCATTGTGTGGGAAGACGTACTTTGTGTGATTTCACTTATTTACTTTTTCCCAGACCAATCTGAAGGTCTTAACTTTTTTTTTTAATTTTTTGTCCCTGTTTCTCACACTGACCGCAGACCTGGGGTCATAAACTGCTGGGATGGGGAGCCGGGTAATGTGGCTTCAAATACACAGACCAGCTGGCGTCTCTCGCGCCAACAAAGCAAGACCAATCCAAACCAAAGGTTGCGCGCCAGTAGAGGGAGGACTCTGCAGGTGCCTCATTTTCTGGTACGACTGCCTTTCACTCGCGGGCTCCAGGCTTGGCGCTGCAGCCTTGGCCTCGCCCTCCCATCCCCCCTCGGGCGCCCAGGGCACCGTGTCTGGGCCCAAGGGAGGCAGCCTGTGGGTGGTCCGTGTGCACACAGAGCTCTCCCTGGGCTGGGGGGCTGGTCTGCATGATGTCTCCCTGGACAGGCCTGACCGGGCCCTGCATGGTGGCCCCTAACTGTCTAGAGGAATCCTGATTGGTGTCAGACGCGTGAAGCCCAGAGGTCGCCAGAAGCTACGGCCCCTCCGTGCTTTGAGAGACGGAGCTGAGGTGGGTGTGAAGCCGTTTTCAGTTCGTCCCGAGGGAGCGCTGGGCGCCGGCAGCGATCCTCACTGAGGTCTGCCCTGAAAGCAGGATTGCCCTGCGTGTCGGCTCGCTGAAATTGACATAAAAACAACACAAAACAAGGAAGCGGGACAACACAGCCCGGAGGAGAGTCCTGGAAACTTCCCCCAGACGGTGGCCATTCAGATTCTCCCAGCAGCTCTGAGGGGCCTGGGGCCACTCTCCTCCCCCGACCTCCTACTGGAAGGCCCAGGGAGCGGCCAGGGCCCACAGGCCCCCCGAGGGGCCGCCACACCCGCCAGCCTTCCGGGGGGTTGTGGCTGCTCCCGGGACCTAGTCTGGGCCGCAGGGACTTCAAGCCATGGTGACGGCCTTGGGAAGCCGGACGGCAGGCCCCAGGAGCCCGACACAGCAGAACCCTAGGACCCCACGGAGGCGGGGGTGACGCAGCAAACGCCTCGGACTGGACTGAAAGGGAGCATTCAAGACGCTGCCGTCTCCCAGGACGAGCTCCACGCGGCCGTTTGAGGACCTTTCCTGCTTCCTGCCGGCGCGTCCTATCCCACTGCTCGCTTAGCTGTGACTGTTGAGACCCGCTTCGCGGCCCAGCCGATCGGGTAACTGTTCCTCGTCCGCTGAGCCAAGAGGTTAGGCTGCGCTGTCGGGCACGCGGCTCTGCACGGGTCCGGTCGCGGGAGGTACTCGTCGCGCTTTCTTGGGGCTTTGGTGGCCTGTTCACGTGATCAGCCTCTGACAGACGTGTCCAGATCTTCAGCTGTGCTTCTGGACCTCTCCTTTTCTCCTTTAGTTTTTTCTCCTGTGTTTAACAATGTTATTAGATGCACATGAAATTATTAAGTTTCTCAAATTCCACATATGAGCAAAATCATATGGTATCTGTCTTTCTCTGGCTGATGTATTTCACTTAGTATAACACCCTCGCGGTCCATCCACGTTGCTACAAATGGTAGGATTTCATTCTTCCTCACTGCCATGTAGTACTCCATTGTATAGATAAACCACATCTTCTTGATCCACTCATCAGGTGATGGACATTTAGGCTCTTTCCATGACTTGGCTGTTGTAGACAGTGCCGCTATGAACATTGGGGTACATGGGCCCCTGTGCATCAGCACTTCTGTGTTCCTTGGGCACATCCCCAGCAGTGCTGTTGCTGGGTCATCGGGTAGTTCTATTGTTAATGTTCTGAGGACCCTCCACGCTGCCTTCCGGAGTGGCGGCACCAGCACACACTCCCCCAGCAGTGCGAGGTGCCCATGACATTGCGCGTTTCTCATCTCTGTTTTCTTTATGAAATGTCCGTTTATCTTTAGTGCCGTGTAGAACTGTAGCTTCTCGGACGTCTGCTCTCCCTTACCGGCTGCCCCTAGAGAACGTTCGCACGGCTCCTCTCTGACGTCCGCGGACTTTTAACACGTCTGAGTCCTTTTTACTTAAATAAGCCTTTTGCCGACTACGTATTGTCGGGCACTTTTTTCTTATTTCAGGTGGATGCAGAGCATGGCCATCTTTCCGCAGGGTTGCTCCGTGGCTCGTGGTTAACATGGCCGGGGGGACAACGGCTGTTCAGGCGGCCATCTTGCTCCTTGATTCTGTCTCATCTGTTTCTGTTTCTTTGTCCCATCTTCCCTGTTTTATTTCAGATAAATCGATTGTGTTCATCAACCAATTTTTTAATTTTTTAAAAATTTTTATTTATTTATTTATTTATTTATTTATTTATTTATTTATTTATTTTTGAGACACAGAGAGGCAGTGAGAGCAGGGGAGGGTCAGAGAGAGAGAGAGAGAGAGAGAGAGAGAGAGACAGAATCCAAAGCAGGCTCCAGGCTCTGAGCTGTCAGCACAGAGCCCAATGTGGGGCTCAAACTCACAAATGGTGAGATCATGACCTGAGCCGAAGCCGGAAGCTGGACGCTTAACTGACTGAGCCACCCAGGTGCCCCTTCATCAACCAATTTTTTTTTTACTTTTATTATATTTTTAGTTAATATTCTTTTATTATTATTTCCAAAGTTACCCTAAAAATGACAACATGGACCCTTGATGAGCTCATGTCTAAATTAGTACTTTTAATATTTTCCTGAAAATGCAAGAAATGTGCAAGAATTCGCTCCATTGCGTACACTAATTTGGGAAGATTTTGCTTCCATGTTCCTCGTAAAGCTCACACTTCACTGTTACAGTTGTTCTAAACGGTTACCTTCCTCTTACACGGACTGTCTCTCTCGCGTTCCCGGCTCCTTCCTGGGTGTCCGTGCTTGCCTCTAGGGTCACTTCGGGTTTTTCCAACTTAGGCAGCTTCCTTTCCTCTCTCTTTGCAAAGTAGTTCCACGCCGGACACTCATCCGCTTCTCTTTGTCTCTTACGTCCTAACAGATCCAACCTACAGCAACTTGCCCGGGTTTAAAGTGCTATTCTGATCCGGTTTGACCTGTGTATACGCGCACGAAGACTTCACGTAATTGGGCGCGCGGGGTCCCCGCTTCCGGAGGCCACCCCTCCAGCACTGCCCCTTAGGCAACCACAGGCCGGATTTCTGTCACCGTGGGGTCGTTTGCATTTTCTAGAATGTCATGCAGAGGCGGGGGCGGGGCCTATCCTCTTTCCCACTGGCCTCCTTTGCTCCACATGGCGTGTTGGGTCTGTGGTCCCCCTGCGCACGGCCAGGGACCCCTGCGCCTGAGCCCCTCCCCCACACCCGCTGTCGGACACTTAGTTGACTTCCCGCGTGGAGCTGTTGCAAGCATTTGTACCCAAAACTTTGTGTTTCAAATGTACGAATCCCAGGGGCAAAGCGACGTGGTCATAGGCAGGCGTATGGTTCTTATTTTATGACTTTGCCACACTGTTTCCCGTTCCCACAAGGAGCGCGTACATGTCAGGCCGTCCCCGTCCTTGCCCACCCCGGATGCGCTCACAGTCGGGGTACCGCACATTCCAGGGGCTGCGCGGTGGCCTGGCTGCGTGGCTTTGCTCTGCTTTACCAGCGGTGACCGCTGCCAGCGGTCTTCTCTCCTGCCCCTTGCTGGCTCTGCAGCTCCTTGTCACTGAAACGTCCCTAAACTCCGGGTCCCCGTTCCCATTGGACTGTTGGTTTTGTTACCACTTCATTGTAAGGGATTTATGTTTTCAGAACAAAAACCTTTGTCAGACATGTGATTTATAAATATCTTTTTCATCCTGTGGTATAATTTTTAATGCTGTCTTGAAGGATAAAAGTTCATAATTTTGATGGTTTTATCCACAACTTATATATTTTTATGTCCTCTTTAGGAAATTTCACCAAGCAGTTCATCACTTTTCTCCTGTGATTTTTCTGTAAAGACTTTTAACCGATTTGCCAGCATGGACGACTATGGATGACTCCACCAATGAGCCACAAAACACATTTTTCTCAAGCTGAGAAGTTCATCAAGTTAAAAAACATTCTGGGCCATAAATCTAATCCTAAAAATAGTAAAATAATAGAAAACACACAAATATATTCTCAAAGTATAACAAAATTAACTAGAAATTGAAAAAAATGAAATATATTTGGAAAATCCCTGAAGATATGGAACAAAAGAGCACACTTCTAAATACCCAGGAGTCCAAAGAGAAACTTCACCATCAACTAAAAGTATTTTAGTCCAAAAAAAAATAAATAAAAAATAAAAGTATTTTAGTCTAAATAAAAATACAACAGTTCATAACTTGTAAGATGTAGCTAACACAGTGCTTGAGGGAAATTTAGGTTATTAAATGTGTGTGTTAAAATATAGAAAATATCTAAAATCAGCAATATCAAAAGTATACAAAAGTTAAACATATTTCCATATACAACAATGAAGATTTAAAACTTAAATTTTAAAAATAACATTCATGGGGGCATCCAGGTGTCTCCATCTGTTGAGCATCGATTTCGTTGGGCTCAGGTCGTGATCTTACAGGTCATGAGTTTGAGCCCATATCAGGCCCACTGCTGTCAGCACAGAGCCGGCTTCGGATCCTTGTCTCCCTCTCTCTCTGCCCCTCCCCACTCATTCTCCCTGCCTCTCTCAAAATAAAGAAACAAACTTAAAAAAAAATACCATTTAGGAATGCCGAGGTGGCTCAGTAGTTGAATATCTGACTTCAACTCAGGTCCTGATCTCAAGGTTCATGGGTTTGAGCCATGTGTCAGACTCTGTGCTGACAGCTCAGAATCTTGGGCCTGCTTCAGGTTCTGTGTCTCCTCGCTCTCTCTCTCGGTCTCTCTCTCTCTCTCTCTCTCTGTCTCTCTCCTCTCTCTCTCACTTGTTCTCTCAAAAATAAACATTAAAATTTTTTAAAAAATACCATTCTCTCTAGCAGCAAGGAAGGGAGCACTTAGATATGACTACAACTAAGCACGTGGCAGCGTCTAGGCTGAAAACAACAAAATGTTGGTGGAAGAAAGAAAAGGGATCTCAGCAAATGGAGAACCCCCCGTTTGGGATTAGAAGACTTCATATTCCAAAGATGTCAGTTTTCCTAATCCCCCCCCCCCCC
>PISW01012816.1:0-30106 GCA_004023785.1 Mungos mungo | reverse complement strand
TGAATTGTGGAGAATATTGTCTTCAGCCCCTTAAAGGGTTGTCCTGTGGAATGGGCACTGAGATGTATTTTATGTGGCTCCAGAGGGCAAAATTATAAGCTATGGGTAGTCGTTACAACAGGCAGATTCCGGCTCAACCCAAGGAAGAATATTCTAACAATTAGGGCCCTGAAATGGAACGGCTGTCAGGAGGCACTTGGCTCTCTGTCAGAAGCGGTGTTAAATCAAAGGACAGATGAGCACATGTTGGAGATGTTTTCCGTGGGACTCATGAGCCAGGCAGAGCTGGAGCTTGACGCGTGCCAGGGTTCTTTTCAACTTGGATTCTGATTCCATGAAAGGCATTTGGAGACCTTGGGAGAGGGGCTGGGGGCTCCACTGATGGACATGCCCTTCCGACTCGGCTGCTATTTTAGAAGCATTTGAAAGTGCGTGCGGCTCAGTGACAGGAAGGAATGTTCGGGTGGCAGTTTCGGGACAAGAGCAAACAGGTGTGCGCGGACGGCACCGGCACTCCGCGGGGCGCGGCTTTCATGACCGGGTCCGGGCGCCGAGGCGCCTGGCTCCCCGACTCCCTCCTCGGAGCAGAGTCCCTCAAGTCAAGTCCGTCTGTTCACGGCCCCGGGTCCTCCGCCTCCCCTCCCAGGGCCGTCTCGGGGATTAGGAATGAAGTGGCTCTTTAACCATGCGGAGTTGAGCGAGACGCTGTCGCAGGCGCCGTGGGGGGACGTGGCAATCGAGGAAGGGCCAGGGTCTCAGCCCCCGCCCCGGCCTGCGTGCCAGCGCGAGGTGCCCCCAGACTCTAAAACGTGGGCCCCCAGCAGGTGCCGAGGGAGGGCTGAGGACATGTTTGCACAAGCAGACGGCGGGGGTGGGGGGGGTCATCTGGTGGGTTTCTGAAAAAGGTGGGCTTTGTTTTTTCTTCCTCATCTGACTTTGGAGATTTTCTTGTTTTTTAAGAAGCCGTGAGAGGACTGCTTTCAGTCCATCTGTTCCGCGTGCCTGCCGTGCGGCGAGCTGCCGCTCTGGGGGGACCGAGATGGCGCACAGGGGTTCTCAAAAGCCTTGACAGGCTATTGTCATGGGTCCCCCAGACGCGGCACGGCTTCCGAGACGAGACGTGCGATAAAAGCTGGGTTCTGCTCGGCCAGGGGAGTGGGGACGGTCCCTCCTGAACGTTTCTTTGTTTGTTTTTTTGGACAGTTGTTGGAAAGGACGATTTTTCGAGATGGAGAAGCTTTTCGAACTTTTGATTCTTTTGGGTAGAAATGAACTCAGGGGCTTTGAAGGACCCACCGGCCCCCCTGGAGTCTGGGGGCCGTCACAGAAGCATTGGGCTCCTTCCTCTGGGGCGCCCTTTTGCCGTTACTTGGGCTGCAGTGGTACCGATGGGCTCTCCCCAGTAGACATAGTGACAACCCAGACTCCTGATTTTGCGTTCTGGGGGGACTGCTGTCCAGGACTTCACGCAAATGATAGGGGGACATCACCATCTTTTTGATGTGGCTGGATTGCGTCCGGACCATCCTTGGGGTTACAGGGCCCTATGCGTGCCCTTTGTTTTTATGGGAAGACAGGATCAGAAATGAACCCTGTTCCCGTGTCCAGAGCTGTTAGGAGCTGTCTTCCCAGAGTGGCCTTGCTGTCTCTTGGGGTCGTGCTCTCCCAAGGGTCTCCCACCCATCCATCCCCGCTGCCCACCCACCTCCTCCACAGGAGCGGTTCCTAGGCTCCTCGTGCAACAGGAAGTGTCTGGAAGCTCCCTCGTGTAGACAGAGCCTGAGCTCGGGCCTACGGGTCCTCGCTGGTCACGGTACCTGCCTCTCTCTCTGCTTCCGCCCTGGCCCTCCGCTTCCGTGTGCCCCCCGGGGCACTCTGGGCCCTGGCCGTTTGCCTCGCCTTTGTCCTGCAGAAGCTGTCGGGTTCCGCCTGTCTGCCCGCCCCCAGCTTACACTCTAGCTTGTCTGGTTCTCTCCCAAGGCCAGCTGACATGTCAGTGTCCCAAGGCGCCCGCAGTCGGGGTGGCTCTGGTCGCAGACACGGCCCCCGGCCCCGCACGCCAGGCCCCCTCCTGTGCCGAGGACCCGGCCGCCGGGAACATCCGGCTCTGGTCCCCCCACCTTCCCCTCCAGCCACCAGCGCTGATGGAGAGCCTCCACGTTGTTTTTCCCCGGTCTGCAGAGACTCTGACTCACCCCTTCAGACTCGGTGGGGGCGGGCAGGAGCAGCGCGCCCCGAGGGGAGAAGCTGGGAGTCGTGCCGTGGCGCAGGCTCACGCTCACGCTCACGGAAGCCCTTTCCTCTCGAGCTCTTCAAAATATGATTAGGCCAATTTTACACGTCTAGTCACTGAGGCTCTGGCAGATCGGGGCTGCTTCTCTGCGTGCGGAGTGGAGTGGGGAACTGAGGCAATTATCTCCAGGCAAATGGCTCTGGGCTCTGTAATCAGTCCGTCCTGGTAACGGGGAATCAGCCTCATTCACTGTCGCCTGCTTGGAGTTCAAGAGGCTTCTAGGTATTGTTTGTTATCTGAGCTGGGCATTGTTTCTCTGGAAGGCGGGTGGTGGGCCCGGGAGGCTGCAGCCTACGCAGGTGTCACGGCGTGTGGCTCCCCTGGCCCTGGCAGGGCCTTGTCTTTTCTCCCCAGCCCCGCCCTCCTCGTGCATACAGATCCTGGGACACGTAGCCCGGCGACGTGCGGGCGCGTCCCCACGCTGGGACCAGGCCGATCCCGGTGGGGCCCACGGGTTGGACACAAAACTTGCACGTGCTGAGGAACATATCCTGGGACTCGGGGACAGTCACACAAGCAGAAGGGAGCAAAACCAGAAATGAAAGCTCACAGCCTGGCCGAGGCCTCTCCCTCTTCCACTCATTGTTTTGGCTGAAAATCGTTGCCCTTTGCGGGTCTGGAGACGCGCCCTCAACAGAGAGGCCGGCTCCTGCCTCCCCGCTCGTCACCCCCGGAGCAGGAGAAGACCCACGTTTGTCCAGAGCAGGGAGGTCTCTCTGCTTCGAGGCGAGTGCAGACTTCGGTCCTAATCGCCCTTGAGAACAGTCCTTGCTTGTCATTAGGAAGCCAACCAGCGGGTGACCAGGGCCGCGTGGGGCCTGCTGGGTGACCAGGCGCAGGGCCCTGGCCAGGGAGCCCAGAGGGAAGGAGGATCGGCCCGCCGCCTCTCGCGTCTCCCCCGTCCACACTGGTGCTCAGAGTCCGAGAAGCGGATGTAATTAATAAACACCCCAGCGAGGAGGCTGCGGGGCTCGCCACGGCCCTGGGAAAATACAGAGGAAGCAGAAAGGTGGTGTTTTTTCTGATTGTCGGAAACCTTCATCGTTGTCGCTTTGAAATTTCCTGATGTTGCTTAATTAGTTAAACCTAAAACTTCCTGTCCACAGTTGAGATAAGAGGGTTTTGAAAGACACCCAGCCAGACTATTGTCACATCATGTGGCTTGTGTGTTTTTTTTTTCTTTTTTAGCTGATAGCTGGTTTATTCCTGCGCCGTTTGTTAGATCTAACGTCCTCCCCCCGGTGTTTTACCGCGATCGGTTTACAGCCTTTAATGATCGCCGTTTTATGCTGTGTTTTAAGACCTGCTGGGGCAAACGCCTTCTCACGGCAGACTGTCTCGGAACCCCGGTCGTTTTGCCCATTTATTTTCCTCTAGAATTTAAGAAACATTTTTATCAAGTTCTGTAATGACCTTGGTGATACTGTGACTGGAGCTGCATTCACTCCATAAATTAAGTTGGGAAAGACTGTCATCTTTTCTGCATTTAGCCTTAAGCCCCGGGATGACCTCACTCTTCATTTACTTGAGTTTCTGTCTCTCCCATCAAGGATTTGTGTTTTCTTGACATGACTCTGATCCATCACATGTGGAGTTTGAGACGTGAAAATACATCCCGGATTTCCCAAGCATTTGCTACTTGTGTTGCCATTATGAATGGGCTCTTTTGTTTTTCATTATAAATTTTTCAGGCTGTTTATTATGTGTTTATAGGAACAGTATTGATTCTGGGGGCGTTTTTCTCAGATTTGGCGACGTTTAGAATCGGTTGGTTTATGAGGCAGCCAGCAGCCTGCTCGGGCAAACCCTCTGTGAAGGGTGCAGAGGATTTTGTCGAAGGGATTCCTGTGCGAGGGAGAGAGTGAGGCCGGTGATGACCAAATGCCAGTCTGCAGTGAGACGAGAAGAATGAAGATGATGTGATGCGTGGGGGTTTTTCATCAGGCTCCATTTACTCAGAGAAGGGACTTTTTCCTGTTCTCATTTTTCTTTTTCTTTCCTTTTTCTTTTTCTTTCTTTTCTTTTCTTTCCTTTTCTTTTCTCTTTCCTTCTTAATTAAGATTTTATTTTTAAGTAATCTCTACCTCCAACATGGGGCTTGAACTCATACCCCGGGATCAAGAACATACCCCGGGATCAAGAATCACAAGGTCCCCACTTCGTCTTGATAACGGAGCCAACTGAGCCTCCTTCCTCTTAGTATTTCACCGCCTTCGCTTTTCGAATCACAATAGATAGTAATTTGAATTTTTGTTTTAAGATTTTTTTTTTGAGTTTTTTAGGGTTTTTCAAAATTTTGTTTCTATTTCACTTTTTAAAATGAGTTTACTTAACATTAAAACAATAAGTTGGCAACCCCAGGTTGGCAGCTCACGTTTCTTTGAAATTTTAGCATTGTCTGAAATCTCTATGTCCTCTTGGACTGTATAGTTTGTAATATTTGGTCCCTCTGGGCTTCTTTTTTTCTTTTTAATTTTGTTTTTAATGTTTGAGAGAAGATAAAATGTGAGCGGGGGAGGGGCAGAGAGAGAGGGAGACGCAGAATCCGAAGCAGCTCCAGGCTCTGAGCTGTCAGCACAGAGCCCGACGCGGGGCTCGAACCCAGGAAAGTGAGATCGTGACCTGAGCCGAAGCCGGACGCTTAACCGACTGAGCCACCCAGGCTTCCTTTTTTATTTAAAAATAAGTTTGGTTTATTTTTTGTATTCTTCTGGATAGTCATGTCATTTTGTCAGATTGACGTTTTAGGTCTTCTTTCGTCTTTTTCTAGTCTTCCCGCCTCCTCGTGCTCCCCCGTGCCCTCAGACAGGTCGTGGGGAAGGGACGGGGACATCTCATGGGGTTTGTTTGTTTTTGAAAGGGATTTTCTCTTACTGTCCTTTTTGTGACAGTATTCAGGTGGCTTGTAAGAGGAAACAAGACGGCGTCTCAGGCGAGGGCTCACCAGAGAGGTGAGAGGGGTAACGGGTGAGAAACCGGATTTGGGGCCAGAGGGGCCCTTTGCTTCATCGCTGACCAGTGGCATTAGCCTGTGTGCCTTTCTGTCTCCTCAGTTGCAAAAATGGTCTTTGTAGGGTCCCCAAACCCCTGCCTTCCCGGGTTACAGAGAGGATCAAATGAGAAAAGAAACAGAACGTGCCTTGCAGTGGTCCATGACGGGCAAACTCTAAACTAGTGGTTTGACTGATGGAAGCTGTCGGTGATGGCGATGGCGTGGGTGGTGGTGATGGCGGCGATGGTGATGGCGGTGATGATGGCGGTGATGCTGCTGGCGGTAGTAGTAGTGATGGTGATGGCAGTGGTAGGGATGATGGTGGTGGGGGGGGGGACGCTGATGACGGTAGTAGTAGTGGTGGTGATGGTGGTGGTTGGGATGATGGCGGCGATGGCGGTGATGGCGGTGATGGTTGGGATGACAGTCATCGTAAAGGCCAACAGGCAGGAGAGAGTGATGTGGAGACTGGAAGGAGCCCAGTGAAGCAGAGAGAGAGAACCTGATGGAAAGCGGGAGAGGCCGTCACATCGGGTTTTGTCTTAATGCGTTTCCGGCTCCGCTCTGGAGCTTCTGCACGTGGTCTGATGCACAGAAGGACACTGGGTGCCCGCTTTGGGCCACGCCAGCACTAGGCACGAGGAGTACGTTGGTGAGCAAATTCAGACTCTCTCTCTCCCCTTGGTGCGTCCAGCGGGGGACCTGGAAACAATGAATCATCGGTTGAGAAGAGTGGTGTTGCAACCCAAGCTTAAGGGCCCTGGAAAAGAAACGTGTTCTCTTTTTTCGGAGTGTAGGGCAGAGGAAGCGTCCTTGATTTGGGCATGTCAAGGAATACTTTCCCGAGAAAATGATCCGCACGCACTTGAGCCGTGAACTGAAGGACGAGCATGTGGCGGCGGGGGTGGGGGGGGTGTGGTTCCAGGTGCAGGAGTAGCGTGTCCGTAGGCCCTCTGCTGGGAGGGACCGACCGAGTTAGGGGAACCGGCAGGAGGTCAGCACCAACGCGGGGTGTAGAGTGATGTGAGTCTGGGGGGTGGATGGGGCCACCGTCCGGGGCCTCTGGCCCTGCAGGACAGCGTGTGGTCTTGTGTCTTTTTTTTTTTTTTTTAACTTTTTTTAATGTTTTATTTATTTTTGATACAGAGAGAGACAGAGCATGAGGAGGAGAGGGACAGAGAGAGAAGGAGACACAGAACCGGAAGCAGGCTCCAGGCTCTGAGCTAGCTGTCAGCACAGAGCCCGACGCGGGGCTCGAACCCACGAGTGTGAGATCTGACCTGAGCCGAAGTCGCAGGCTTAACCAATTGAGCCACCCAGGCACCCCTGGTCTTGTGTCTTGAACACCCTCAGGGTGGCGGGAAGCCCTTGTCCTCATGGCTGGGAGGTGCCGCAGTCACACCCTTGTCTGTTTCAAAAAAAAAAAAAATCTCTCTGGCCATGGGCTGGGGGGCGGGATTTGAAGGAAGCTAGAGGTGATGGGAGTATCTGGGTCTACGGAAGGTCGATGGTTCTATAAATACATAAAACTGGTGGTCGTGAGCGTGGCCTCGAGAGTCACCTGGGACGGTGACTAGCAGGGCTTGGCCGCAGCGTGGACTGAGGGGGTCGCCGTGTGAGGAAGGGTGCCCAGCTGGAGCTGGAGGGAAGGCCGTGCCCTTTGCTGAAGGGGCAGGGGCGGGGAGCAGGGTGAGTGCTGTCCCTGACTCGTTGAGTTAGAAGCGCCTCGCAGGACCTATGAGGAGGAACCCGCCAGGCGGAGGGCTGGGGGGGTGTCCAGAGCCCGATGGAGGGGCTGCAGTGGGACAGAGGAGTCTAGTGGGGGGCGAGGCTCGGGAGAGACCCCCACGTTGGGTTTCCAGGCAGAGCTGTGGGTGGGAGCTGCCTGGCGCTGGAGGGACTGGAGGTCAAGTCGTAGCCCCTGTGTTGTTCAGGGGAGGAAGTGGGCGCAGGGGACGCGCCCCTGCTGGTGGCGGCAGAACCCCTCCGAGCTGGGCTTTTCACCGTCCCGCTCCGGTCCCCGTGGGGCGCGCCGCGTGGAGGACCTTCTCGGAGACACGGAACGTGAGCCGAGGGCTTGGATGTCAGCCCCCTCGCCATCGGCTCTGTTTCCTGCCAGCGTCCAAACGGACAGTTGGCAGCTTCGTGTTCTTCTCCTGGTCGCTTCAGGACTGACCTTCTGCCGGCTCCTTATTAAAGAGAGAGCAGGGCAAGAGCTTGCTGGAAGTGGTTTGGGAGCTCGAAATAGAACTATACCATGTCCTCGGCGCACGCCTGGCAGGGCCCGCATGGCGGCCGGGAAGGACTTGGGCAAGGTTAGAGCTAAGAGCATTTGGCGACACTCTTTTCCTGCTGGCTATTCAGAAACCCGGCCAAGTCCCCGAGCGCCAGTTGTGACTTAGAGCTGGTCCTCAGAACGCGGGATTAGGGACCAGAAAGGCAGATCCGGTTTTCTCGGGACCCTGTTCCAGGACGCCTCCTCCGTGAGATTACAGGTGGAGCCTGTGGGTTAGACTCATCATGAACGAGTTGGTAATACAGACCGGGGCCAGGTCCTGCCACCAGCCCCTCTCCGTACGCTCCAGCTTCCCGTAAGATGACCCGTTTCCGCAGGAAAATGGCTTTTTAAAGAAAAACACCAGTCATGGGGCACTTGGGTGGCTTGGTCTGTTGGGCGGCTGACTCTTGCCATTCCTGAGTTCGAGCCCCGCATCGGGCTCTGTGCTGACAGCTCAGAGTCTGGAGCTGCTTCAGATTCTGTGTCTCCCTCTCTCTCTGCCCCTCCCTTGGCCGCGCTCTGTCACTCAAAAATAAACATGAGAAAATTTATAGGGGCGCCTGGGTGGCTCCGTCGGTTAAATGTCCAACTTCGGCTCAGGTCACGATCTCACGGGTTTGTGGGTTCGAGCCCCGCGTCGGGCGCTGTGCTGACAGCTGGGAGCCTGGAGCTGCTTCAGAGTCAGTGTCTCCCCCTCTCTCTGCCCCTCCCCTGCTCACACTCTGTCTCTCTTGCTCTCAAAAATAAATAAAACATAAAAAAAATTTTTTTTTAATTAATAAAAAACACACGAGTCCTGTTTGTATCGCCTGGCAGCGTTAGCTCTGAGGCCCCTGTTGGCTCACAAAGATCTCCCCTATTCTTTTTAGTCGTCCCCCTATCCTGTCTGCTCCCAACAGGAGACTGTCCAT
Source organism: Mungos mungo (assembly GCA_004023785.1). Taxonomy (NCBI): domain Eukaryota; kingdom Metazoa; phylum Chordata; class Mammalia; order Carnivora; family Herpestidae; genus Mungos; species Mungos mungo. The sequence continues at coordinate 21,632 of PISW01012816.1, read as the reverse complement.
AGTCATTTCCCAGTTGGTGTCCGTTTTGGCTTATCTGTACGTGGCCCCCGGTCCTGGCACAGGTGCGCCACAGCACATGGCCTGGAACAGAGGCGGGGGGTGGCCTGGAGTGTGGGTGGAATTGTTTTCAGGCCGAGAGTGAACTCAGAAACTTCCCGAGTTCCAAAGCACCATAGAAATTAGAAAAAAAAAATGGACGGTCCTTTAGAAATACTGAGACTCTTGCTCAAACTTCAGCGATTTCCCTAACTAGCTGGATGATTTTCGCCACGTCCCCACACTAGAGCTATGCGCAACGGTTTTCTTTACATCAACTTGCTGTCTTTATGTAAATGAATTTAGTTTTAAAGAAAAATTATTCCAGTAGCACTTGGCTCCTGGCTAAGAATTTTTTAAATACACAAGGAGATAAATGCATAGCTCTTAACGTAGACAACATTGGCTCTTGGGCCCTTGGCATCCTCTTGGGCAGCGCCTTGGTCCAGCGCGGCCCTGTCTGCTCCCCACACGCTGAGGGGCTTCGTCCGCTCATCCACTGGGGAGGGTCCTCATCCGGACCCCAGGAAGGATGGCGTGCTGGGCGGTCTTCCTATCTTGGGCGGCATGTTCTTGTTTCCTTTGCCAACGGCCATTTACCTTCAAGGGGGACCAAGGAGATTTTGACCCCGGTGTCTAGTGAGGCACCTCCTAGCCGAGGAGGTGGTGGGAAGAATTCTGGCTCCAGCCAGCTCCAGCCTGTCGGACTCCAGCAGGACGGAACTGCACGGGGCATGTTTTCCTTCCATGACACTTGCCTCCTAATAATAAATCGACAGGTGCCGTCTCGATCCGCCTTTACCATGACATTTGCCGTCACTTCACATGTTTTTGTTTGCAGACGCGGCCAAGAAACAGGCTTCTTGGTGAGGCTTTGACCCGCGCCCTTGACCTCCGCAGAGCTCAGTCCTGAACGCGAATGACAGGGCCCCCCCACTTCCTTCCGGCGCCTCGCAGAGGCCCACCCCCACCCCCCCCTTCGTGCTGAGGCCTTTCCGGGGCCTTGGGGGGTGGGGGTAGGTGGGTCTTTCCTCCCATCGTGTGCCTGGCCTTGAGAGCATGCCAGAAAAGGCCAGAAAAGAGCCTGCACCCCAAACTCCAGATCCAGAAGTGTGGTGGGACACGCTTTGCCTCCAGGTCAGAGGCCCGCAGAGCGAACCCCGTGTGTACATAGTAAAAGGGGCACATGGCCGCACGCACACGCTGCGCCGAGGCCCGTGACTCTTCCCGGCACAGAAGGTGGGGTGGTGACGGCGGCGCCCGGCTGCGTCTTGCGTGGGTTGGCCCGTTGTGTGTTTTTAAGTGCTAAGTTTAAAAAGTATGTGTTGAGGCCGCCTCCATGGGTCAGTGGAATGGGACAGTTGAAGCAAATCCAGGGCCTTCGGGGAGGGGACCCGCTGTGTCCCAGCAGAGCAGGTGGCCTCCGGGCCAGGCCGGTACCGCCCGGTGCACCAGCCCCGCCAGCTCGCCCTTCCCTACCGACGGCAAGTGCCCAGAGGGGCCCCTGCACGCGGGCTGTGGGCAGTCTGCTGCGTCTCCTTCCGCACGCGTCACGTGAATCTGTGTTGTGTCGTTTGAGCACCGAACCCAAGTTCTGTTGGATTGTTGTTGGCTCTTCCCTCACACGCGTGCTGTGAGCCCTGTGGACCTGTCGGTACGGAGGTTCCCAAGCGCGCCGCAGTGGGGGTGAGACCCTGGGCCCCGCACAGCCGCGGGAGCCCCGCAGCTTTTGCTGCCTCCTTCACCCCCACGTCTTCTTCGGGTGTCTTTCTAAGGCCTGTGCCAGAAATCCTACCACTGCACTCGCTCTTTCTAGACTCTTCTGGGGTCTGAGGAAGCCACGGTCTTCCCCGCAAGGAGAGCAAGTCAGGTTACAGCCTGCTTCTCCCTCCCTGTCCCCGGAGCCGCGCCACCGCTGCCGCACGGGCCCAGGGCACCCTGGCGAGGGGAGGGGACGCCGACCTCCGGAGCCCCAGGAGTCCCCCTAAAGGCACTGCCCATCTGCCGGGTCCCCTGGAAAGGCCCCCACCTTGGTCACCGGAGACTTTCCCAAATCCCCAAACAGCGCAGACACATTTTCGGTGACCGGGCAAATCCCAGCTCTGCTCCTTCTAAAAGAATGCACATTTGGAACATGACCGAGCCCAGATCAGTGCGAGGGCAGTTGTCACTGCCTGTGTGGAAAGATTTTGCCACGGCCAGCCGCCGCGCCTCCTCGCGCTATATTAAGAGCAGGGCCGTGGGGCCCGATGGGGTCGGAGGGACAGCTGTGGCGGACATCACACCACGCTCCAGGCATGTGCTCACATGTCACGGGCACACAGATGGCCCACGGCTTGCCCCGCCGCTCGGAGCCCCCCAGGCCTGCGCCTGCCTTCTCCTTGTAGGGTCAGGAATGGGCTCCAGTGGACAGCGCACTTGACGGAGGAGCCAAATTAAGACTGGCATGGCTGAGGCCGAGGGTTCTGGTGGCCTGTGTTTACTGGAAGCGGGGGCCCGTGCCGCCGGAAGGGGCCGTGCTGTGCAAACAGCTGGGGGTGCTGGGTTCTATATCCCAAGGCTGGACAGATATTTTTAAATGTCACAGGCCAAATGGAGCCTCGGCTGGCACCGGCCAGAGGGGCAGGGGGATTCGGAGGACACCGCGTCACCGTGGCTGGAGGATTAGTGCCTGGGAGGAAGCCCAGCGCGAGGTGCGGCGACGTCGGGGCGGGCGGCGCCTGGTGGGCGGTGCCAGGGGACCGACGGGACGGTGTGGGAAGGCCACGGAGACGTCCTGCGCCGGGAGGTCAGCAGGGTTGAGCCCCCAGCTCGCGAGGGCCGGGCCGGGGAGTCCGCCCCGTGGTTGAGGTGTCCTACAGAACTGAGCGCCAGCCCCAGCACCCCAGTGCCCGCCCCACACCCTTGGGGCGGCCCAGTGACCTGCGGCTCGGTATCCTGAGTTGGGAGGAAGGGACCGGGGCTCCTGGGGCTGAAGCTAGACAAGGGGCCCCGGACGCTTGGGAGCAAGCCCCCGAATGGTGGCCGCTGCTGTTGGCAATCACGAGGCTGGGGCAGGCCGCCGGTGTAGGGTGGCGTTGGACATCGCCCTCCAGGCACACCCCACCCAGAGCTCGCTGTGGGCCAGCCGCGCAGAGTATTGTCAGGAGGCGCTCCCGAAACTCTCAACTCTTGGAGACCTGACCTCTCCGGGCCTGTGGGAGCCTCGGGCGGTCTAGGCCCTGCCCGCAGGCAGCCGTAACCGAGGGGCGGCTGCCCCCTGTCGGCGAGCTGCAGACCGCCACCGCGCCGGCCGCCACCTGGCCCCGCCACTCACCTCGAGCAGGGCCTGGCCTCTGTAGGCATTTGCACTTGCTCCGTTGCAGTGACGTGGGGCTATTATTATCTCAGAAGGGGCGAGGGCCATCCAAATCAGCCAGTGAATGGCTGGCGGGGGCCTCCTCGACTTTGCCATGACATTGGTCTTGGGAGGCCAGGGCTCACGGGAGAGCGCTGAGCGGCCCGGCCGGCGACGGGGGCGGCGAGCTCTCACGAAGGCCTCTGCCGGCTCGGCTGTCCGTTTTGCTCCCCGTGGCCCCTTAGTAACCGGAGCGGAAGCGCAGCAGGGCTAGGCCGACTTGGGTGGCTCTGGGCCTCCGAGCCATGGGGACGGGGCCTGGGGAGGCTCCAGGCGGCCAGGGTGGGTCTGGAGCCTGGATGTGGCTTCTCCGCAGCGGGAAGCAGGGCGGGAGGGGCTGAGGGGGGCGCTCGGGGGGCTCTCGGGGCCCTTGAGCTGATCGTGTTGCTGCGCAGAACCCCTGCTTGTCTTCTGCTGTTCGGACTCCCCTCTTGCATGTCCAGGCCCCTCCCTGGGAGGAACCTGTGGCACCAGTGACCCACCTGGGCCTCCAGGGCCGCCTGCGTGGGGGCTTGGGGGCCTCCTCTCGTGCGGAGCTGAGTCTGCCCTGTGTGTGCCCGCCAGGCTCGGACTCGGAGAAGCCCTTCCTCCCGATCTGTTGGCCCCTCTGTTGGACGCCTGTCACGGTGCCACCTCTTTCCCAGACATTCGGGAAATACGTTAATTTCGTCTTCACGGCGACTTTACAGGGAAACCGAGGTGCAGAGCGGTCACATAACCCGTGCAGGCCCTCCAGCTGGACAGGAGTGGAGTCTGGACTTGAACCTTGGAGCCCACCTTCGAAACCACTGCCTTTGAATGCTGCTTGGGAGATTCGGGGATGCTCTAGGGAGGACAAGGGGGCGCCTCACAAACACCTTGTGGGAACTGTGGGTTCACCCCCAGGCTCCCTTAAGATTAATTCGCGGTGGCGACCCACTCCCCACCACGAAGCCGCCTGAGACGAGAGGACTCACCCAGCCGGGTCCCCGCCGAGCCGCGTCAGGTGAAAGGGCGACGCTCCGGGCCATCTGTTGTTAAGGAAAAAACAATAACAGAACACCCACAGAGCACCTTGTACTGCTGCATGATACATGCGGAGCGCTGTGTCCTGGGGTGACGCAGCCGTGGGCTTCTCGCCCACGCCCTGCTCCTCTGGGGCGCCTGGCAGTGAGGCTGTGGCCTTCTGTCCCCTGCCATGCCCCCAGGAGGAGGACACAGGAGCCCCAAGCCCCGCAGGGCTCCTGTCCCGGCCGCGCGGGGACGTCCTCTTCCCGCTCTGGCCACGTTCTGGATGTTCTGTCTGCTCCTCGCCAGGGCGAAGGTTCCAGGCAGCACATCCACCCCGGCTGACCTGCTCCTCCACCAGGGCCATCGGCCCAGAGCCTCCAGAGGCTGTTGGCCCCGGGGGAGGACACGGGAGGGTGCGGGCGGGTGCGGGCAGAGGGCGGAAGGCGGGCGGTGCTCCCGCAGCCGTGAAGGACCAGCCTCGGGCCTTGTGGATTTGCAGCTGCTGTTCAGGCCCTGGGGCCACCCCCGAGGCGGTGGGTGCTCCCGGGGCACGCACCCGCCACTCCAGTCAAGGTGGCGATGGAACCTCCGGGGAGAAGCCTCCAGAAGGTGAAATGCTGCGGCCGGCTGTCAGCGCGGGAGGCTGTGACAGAGCCGGGACGGAGTTCTTGTCCGCGGTCCTCAGAGCCTGCCGCCAAGGCCCCGGCAAACCCACGTTTAAAGGTCGTTTCTTCAAAGTGAACAGCGCTGCCTCTGAGCTGGGAAGGGAGCCGGGCGGGAAGGCAGGTTTCCACGTGCCGGTCTGAAACGGGGTCCACGAGGCAAGACGTCATCCGGGTCTTCGGCTTCTGGGTCACGCAAGCCCTTGGGGCACAGAGAGGGGCCGCCAGTGTCCTGTGACGTCTGTGTCCCTCTGGGAGCACCTAGGTCCCGACATGGGCGGCAGCAGCCCCTCGAGGCCACACAGTGAAGGCAGGGAGGGCACGGGAGCACGGCCCCGGGTGGGAGGTGATGATGCGGGTCCTTCCGGAGGGCCCCCCCCAATCCTGTTGTGCTCAATTCAGAGGGTTGGGCGGAGGCTTTCCTGAAAGGCTCGGAGGAGCGCTGTGCCCGTGGGCTGTGCGGCCAGGAGGCGAGGCCGGGGGGTGGGGGTAGGGGGGCAGACCCCCTGCAGAGAGGCCCCCCACTCCCCCGGCGGGTCCCCCACGTGGTGGCCAGAGGCCACTGACCATGTGGTTCTGCTCCAAGCCCCTACTTGGGATACGACCCGCCCTCTGAGCTCGGCCTTGACCACGTGCATTTCCCCCAAGTGCCGCCCAAGCCGTTCGGCCCACAGCTGCCGGAAGACTGGCCCTGGGCCTGCTCTCCTCTCCTCTTTCCTCGGGCCTTCCTCACTCTCACCCTCACTCTCTGCCTGTGGGGAGCCCCGCCCCCCCCATCCAGCCATCACGGGCATCACAGCCCCGTGGTCTCGGTCCCTTTGCCAGCGATGTGTTTGCTCCCACCTCGTAGAGCCTGTGAACTCACAGGATGAGGGCCGAATCTGCCCTGAGGACTGTTGTGGTCTCCAGCGTGGGCTCCCCTGGTATGCAGTAGATGCCTAATAAATGTGTGAGAATGAGGGGCGCCCGGGGGGCTCAGTCGGCTGGCTAAGTACCCAACTTTGGCTCAGGTCATGATCTCACAGTTTGTGAGCACAAACCCTGCGTCGGGCTCTGTGCTGACAGCTCAGAGCCTGCTTGGGACTCTCTGTCTCCCCCTCTCTCTGTCCCTGCCCTGCTCAGGCTCTTTCTCTCAAAAATAAACACTTCTTAAAAATTATGAAAAAAGTGGACGTGTGCGAATGAGTAGGGTGATGGCTCTCTGCGCTCGTTCCCCGCAGAGCCCTGCTTGGCCCGGGCGGAGGCCTTTCCCGGGGTCCCTCCGCCCCTGCTGGGGGGCCTCTCGGGGGGCATGACGCCCCTCCTCCGTCCCCTCCTCTCCCCTTACGGCCTGTTTGCTCTTCGCCTTGATGGCACTTACTCTCCTGACACCTGGCGTCCCCAGCCACCGAGCCCCAGCGGCCGGGCCTGCCTGTCGCCCACACGCGGCACAGAGCAGGCAGCGGGTGTGGTCGTTACTGGCCGGCCGGCCGGACAGCGGAGATGAAAAAGGCAACTGAAGAAGATCCCAAGTGCAGAGTGGCTTCCTGACAGTTGAGGGGACCCTCTGGGCGTGGGACAGGCATGGGGGTGCGAGGGGCCCAGAGCGTGCTGAGAGGCGCCTCCTTCCTGGTAGAGGACGCAGGTTCTGGTCTACAGGCTGTGCTGAGGAGCCGGCGCCGGGTCACAGCAGCGCTGATGCGCAGTCCTCTGGGCTTGAGGACCCCCCCGGAGCCCAGCTCTGCCGGGGGAGGGGGCTGGTGACGGGCTCGGCCCCCGGGTGATGCCAGCCAGGCTGTGTGGTACCAGGCAGAGGGGCCAAGCAAATAGGACGAGGCAGCCCAGGGCGCGGCCAGAGGCCAGGAGAGGGAATGAGAGGCCTTTGCGACTGGACAGCACGGCCGCAGGGAGGGCTCAAGTCAGTGGCTTTGGAGACTGGGAGGGGGGAGGGGGGTATTGGGTGCCATCCTGGGCTCTGCTCTGATACCCGCTGTCACCCATTTCTCTCAACCTTAGCCTTTCTGCCTTTCCTCCTGCCTCGGGGGGAAAACACTGACTGCCGTGGCCAAGGCCAGACTTCTGGTAGCTTCTGCCCGCGGTCACCTCCTCCCCCAACCGCCCCATCAGCCATGGGCACACTGGCCCCGCCATGCAGCCGGGACGGGGATCCCTCCCTCGTGGGGCTTCCTCCTGTGCAAGAGGAAGGCTGTACAGGAGCAAGAGGCGTTGTGGAGCCTTCCAGAAAGTGCAGAGCTCTGCGCTCGGCGGGGGGGCGGGGAGCAGGAGGAGGTGCCGGCGCAGCAAGAAGACAGGCTGCGGGCTCAGACGGGCTCCGGTGCGCCCTCCCGTGTCAGTGCCTTGGCTTCTCCGCTTCTAGCATCTCGACATGTAGGGCTGGACCATGGTCTGTGCTGAGGGCCGTCCCGGGCCTCCACCCACAAGAGGCCAGTAGCCACCCCTCCGCCCACTGTAACGACCAGCACCATCTCCAGACCCTAACCCTAACCCTAACCCCAGTGCCTTCGGCGGCGGGCGGGGGGCGGGGTGTGTGTCCATGCCCCACCTGGACACTGGTCAGCTCACGCAGATGTCCCCTTGGCCAGCTAGGAAAGGGATTTCAAAACAGACAAGAGCACAGCACCTGTTGCCCCTTTGAACCTGACCTAGACCGGAGTCTGGGCCCTGGTGTAGCTGACATGTAAAGGAAGTCCCCGCCCTTCTGGGCCTGAGGGTCCGGGTGACAGAGTGTTGCCTCTGGAGGCTGCCGGCCGTGAAGGAGTAGCCGTGGGTCGGGGCACGTCGCGGGCAAGTGCACATACAGGTCTGCGCCCCGCGAGGCGCGAGGATAGTGACCCCCCGCCGACAGGCACGTCCCGCCCTCAGACTGTGGCCTCTGATGCCACCGTCCGGTGGAAGGAAGCGGACTGCCCGCTAACAAGAGCTGGTTGCCGGGCAGCGGGAGGCGAGGGCAGCGGGTGAGCTGGCGGCGGCGTTGGGGCAGGAAGGTGAGGACGTGCGCAGAAACCAAGACGGGGAGCCTGGCAGGGGACACGGGCCACCGAGAGAGCTCCCGGTGGCCCAGAGTGGGAGAGTTTGACTCGCAAGCCAGCATGGGGTTACGACCCCAGTGTACATCATAAACCCGTGTGTGTCTACGCTGTCGTCAGTGACCACACGGGTAAGAGAAATGTGTACAAGACACAAATCCCTTGGGTGGAGAAGTCCAAAGAGCTCATGTCCGTGCCCCTCGGGAAGTGGGGACGCAACCGCCCGTCCCTTTGGTTTCCAGGTAGAACCTCGGCCCGAGCGGACACCGCACACCAGCCGGGCTCACGGGGTCCGTGACGGAGTCCTGGTGAGCGCGCGGCCCCGGACGGGACGTGGCGGGAAGACCCTCATGTCTGAGCTTCCTTCCACACCGCTCATCCCAATGCAAGCATCCCCCGAACGTCAGGGGCCTTTTACAGGACACCTGCCAGCACCCCTCAAAGTGGCCAAGGTCCTCGAAAACTGAAGGAATCTGAGGAACTCACAGCCAAGAGGAGACCAAAGAGTGTGTCCTGGGTGGGGTCCTGGGACAGAAGACAAGGGCGTTCGGTAAAATCTAGTGACGATCTAAGTTCAGTTCGTAATGTGTCAGTGTTGGGTCACGAATTGTGACAAATGACCACGGCGGCGGAACAGCAGCAGCGACTGGGAGCTGGCGCACAGACTCTGTCCTGTCCTGGTAACTGTCCTGTCGATCTAAAACTTTTAAAATAAAAAGTTTATTTTTTTTTAAATGTTTGTTCATTTTTGAGAGAGAGCGAGCGAGCAGGGCAGGGGCAGGAGAGAGGGAGACAGAATCGGAAGCAGCTCCAGGCTCCGAGCTGTCAGCACAGAGCCCGAGGTGAGGCTCGCACCCACGAACCGTGAGACCATGACCTGAGCCCAAGTCAGATGCTTAGTGGACCGAGCCCCCCAGGTGCCACCAAAGTTTATTTAAAACACAGGTGTGCGTGGCCCCGCCTTGTAAGAAACAGGTCCTCCGGACCGCAGGTCAGTGCTGCAGAGAGAATGGAGGTGACATTGCACCGTGCCCCCACGCCCACGCAGGCCCTGGATGCCCCCCACTCATCTTTCCTCGGTGACTCACAGCAGGTGCGGGGTCACGATGCATGGGGCTCCGCTTCTGCCTGAACGCAGGGCGCATGGCCGGGCTGCCCCCCTCCACCTGCTGGGGTCTCCCACGTCCTGCCGTGTCCACGGCGGAATAGTGGAGGACAGTCCCTTGTGTGGGGTAATGGGCGGGAGGAAGTTGGGGGCTGGGTGCATGCTAAGGTGCAGGAGTTGGTGCCCGGGAGCGCGGGGCCCTGGCGGCGACCACACGGGCAGCGGGCAGGCCCGGGGGGCAGTGTCGGGTCTGAGGAAGGGCGCAGGAGGGCGGCTGGGCTCTCCTTCCCGGAGGGGCTCCCCCTTCCCCCCGTGGGTCCCCCCCAGGCCCTCTCGGGCCGGACCCGCTGGTGCAGAGCCTCCCTGTCCCCATGGCCCCAAGTCTCCAGGGGACCCGGCCTTCCCAGCCGCTGGTGGTGGTTTGCAGAAGTTGAGGAGAACCCAGAACATTCCGTTGGCAGAAGGAGATCCCGGGCAGGCCCTGTCTGCCCCCAAACCTCTCCCCAAGCTCCCCTGACATGGTTCACTTTCGCAAAAGGCGAGATGTTCTCAAAGTCTGAGGCAAACTGGGTCGGATCCCATGTTCTCGGAGAGAAAATGTGTCCTGGGCCCTCGCGCCCGCCCGCGAATGGGAGCCGGCTGCGGCCTTCACGAGTGGCCGTGGCGCGTGCGGGCCAGGCCGGGGCTGTGAGGGTGCTGCCTGCCGTCTGCTACCAGATGGGTGCGTGGGGGGTGCCCCACACCGCCCTCCTGAGGCCCAGCTGCCTTCTGGAAACTTCCGCAAGGGGCCCCGACGGCAGGGCCCACCCACCGGCCCGACTTCAGGGACCACATGGGCCGAGCGCTTCTCTCCCTTCGAGGAAGCATTCCGCTGTCCTCAGCCGCTGCCCACGTCCACAGCCACCGGGCACCCTCTGCATGGGCGACTCACCAGAATCACATTCATTGGGTTTTTCCTATAAATCACGCCGCACATAATGTCTCCATCACGGGCGGAGTACGGCCCCTGGGAAAGGCCGGAGCAGGCCTGTCGGTCTCTCCTGCCAGGGAGGCACTGGCTTAGGCCTCCTGCCCCGTGCCGGCTGGTGGCGGACGGCCATCGCAGGTGGCTTCATGGACGTGTCCCCCCAGCCCACTCATGGGAGATGCTCACCTCAGGCCCCCAGGAGGGACAGAGGGGCAGGCAGAAAGCGAGACTATTCGCCAGCCACTTGAATGTGGGAGATTGGGGTGTTGAAGGTTAAAAAAAATCACATTTTTAAAGATGGGGGGTCCTCCCCTCCCCCTTCCCTTCCTCCTGCCTTCACATACTCATTGTGTGAAACCCTGACACTGGCCGTACAGCAGCGAACCTCAGAGTGCTTACGGCCCAACAAGATTAATTGGATGATCACAGAAACGCATGTCAGACTGCCACCCACGATGACATGCGACAGAGGGGCTGGTCTCTTCCCAGAGGACGCGACGTGGGGCCGAGGCCCGAAGGACGGGAGGCACTGCCAGGCAGAGAGGTGGGACCGCATGTGCAAAGGCCCTGTGGTGGGCGGGACCTGAGGGAGCAGGCAGGACCCGATGGAAGGCCAGGCAAGCCGGGGAGAGACAGGAGCCCAGGCAGGGCTTGTGGGCCCTGGAAAGACGTGTGTTTGTATCTGATGTTTGAGGAGTGCGGGTCATTCTACGAAGCCGTCAGCGGCTCAGCCAAATCCCGCTGGGATGGGTGAGGGGAGGGGCCCTTCCACCTGCAGACTTGGCCCTGACCGGCCAGGCCTGGACTCAGCATTTCCAGGAAGAGGGGAGTGCACCCAGAGGTGGGGGCAGGGCATGCGTGGGGGTGGGGGTGGGGAGAGCCAGGACCCAGGGGCATCTCACCAGCTCTGAAACCAGACGCTATTCTGTAAAACCCCGACGCGCCGAGGACCGCGGCTCATCCACCCCAGTCCCCCGGCAAATGGAATAAACCAATTTACTTAAACCTCCAACTGACCTCATACATTTGTCTTTTTTTTTTTTCTTCTTAATATCCGAAGCTCAAAAGAAACCAAAGTTTACAAGGAGAGAGAGAACCGAGCGCACTAGATTGAAGCAGACATGTGCTTATCTGTTTTCCAAAAGAATTGAATTAAAAAACAAAGCCCACAAACAGAAGCTCATGACCAGCCACTTGCTGTCCCTCTGGCCTGGGTGCCTGGAATAAATCAGGCCGCAGTCTGGCTGTCCTGCCGGGGACGGGGGGGCGGGGGTCCTGCCGCAGGGCGCACCGAGTGGGGATGTGGCGAGACCGCCCCAGCGACCACTTTGGATGGAACCTTGGGGTCATTCCTGACTCTGGCACCCTGTGGCGATTTCTGTAGACGACAGAGGTGGGGCTGGGAGAGCCAAGTACTCTCTACCTGAGGCTCTGACCTCGTACACACCAGGCTGGTCCCAGACCTACCCCCGCCCCCCTCTTTAATCCCCCCCCAGCCTCTTTAATGCTAAATACCAAAGGGCACAAAAGTCATAACCTTTCTCTCTTTCCAAACACTGCGTATACACAGAGCTGTAGGTACGTGATACCGATTCTCAACTAGGGGCAGCTTTGCCCCCCGCCCCAGGGACCTCTGGCCGTGTCTGGGGACGGTTCGGTTCTCACGGTTCAGGGAGGGGGAGGTGCCCCCAGCATCTAGCAGGTAGAGGCCAGGGGGGCTGCTGAGCTCCCTTCAGGGCCCAGCACGGCCTCCGGTCAGAGAAGGACCCAGCCCAGCACGTCGTGGCAGATGGAGGCCGCCTGGAACCACGAAATGAGGTGTGTAAAATGCGGGCACACCCTCCTGCAGACAGGGCTGGAAAGATAAGTATCACCATGTCTACATTTGTTTATCTCCTGGTGAAAGGATTCGGGTAATTTTTTTTTATTTTTCTACCTTATGTTTCTCTGTGCTGTTTGAATTTTTTAAGGAACTATGTGCATGTATCATTTTTATAATCAGAAAGAAAAGAGCTGTTTTCATTTTGTAAAAATAAAAAAAAAAAAGGGATTGAGGACTTATTGATTCTGATCCAGTTCTCCCACTAACTAGCTGTCAGGAACAGCGCTCTGGAAAATACGTCTGTGTGGAAAGTGGGAAGAGCAATCCTTCTTGCATTATATTATAGGCATATAAAGTAACGCTGTCCTGGAAAGCTCTCTGCGCTCAGAGGAGAAAAATTGTTGCAAATACGGAGATACTGTTTCTCTCATACATTTCCTCTCTGGGCTGATGTGCGCAGGTTTTGAAGCACAGACTTTAGGAGATGGGGGTGGGGTGCTGGGTGAGGGTCTTCTGGGCGCCAAAGGCTGGGAAGCCGACGCCCCTCAGGGGAGAGGACCAGCGGCTCCCACCTTTCCAAGGTCACGTCTGGGCCCCAGACTGTCTGGGTTTCGTCTCCGGGCCGGGCCCTGTTAGTACTTGGGGCGGGATAATTCTCCGCTGCGGAGGGGGCATCATGGGGGCGTTCAGAACCTCTCTGCCCTCCACCCGACAGGCTGCTAATAGCTCCCCGCCTCCCCCTAAGTCTGGACAACCCAGGATGTCTCCGGCCAAGGCCAAACGCCCCCGTGCGTGAGCGCCAAGATCACGGGCTGCGCAGGACCCTCGTGGGCACGCTTGGTGCCCTAACGTGAGGGCCTCCTCGGGTCGGCTCCTGCTGGTGGGTCGGGACGCAGACCTGTGGTGTTCCTGAGCCTCTGCGCATGTTTTCCGTCTTCAGAAGGGCCCCTTCGGTGGCTGCCTGGTCCACGGCAGCATCTCAGGACGGCAGGGCCCCTTGGGGGTCCAGGAGCCCCTGGGCCTTTTGGAAAGTCCTGCGGCCACCGGTCCAAGGTGAGGCCTGAGGCGGGGGCTCCAGTCTTCCTACAAATAATGACGCGGGGGCCCCGCCAGCAGGCGGCACAGAAGGAGCTCACCTTTCCCGGGAGCCCGGAAACCCGCCGACAGGCCGCGAGGAGGCCCCAACAGGTGCGCGACGCCCCTCCGCCCGCCAGCGCCCACGTCAGCGGCAGCGGATGGACTTCAAGTGAAGGAAGATAAAACCAGTTTGGAAATTCAGTAGCTCACCTCTCTTCCCGTCTTTTTAAAAATCCATAATTCATGGAGAACCCAGTCTGGGCGGGGGATGGGGTGGTGTGTGCAGCTCAATTGAATTCTCCGTGTTTTTGATTCCCTCCCCCCGCCCCCGAAGATCAAGACCGGGGAGAGGCATTTTCTTGAAATGGAGAAAATGAAATGCAACTCTTTGGAGCTCGTGTCCCCTGACATTGACCTTCTTGGCCCAGACCTCCAGCCCCTTGGGACGGGAACATCACAAACACGTGTGAACAACATTCTAGAAGTCTCGCTAATAGCGCTGCCAGGACTGTGTCCTGCCAGTGCCCTGGGCGGGCCGGGGATGATGAGTATACAGGTTTTTTTCATTGTCGAGTGGTCGGTGGTTAACCTCCCCCCCCCCCCCCCCCGTTCCTTCCTAGTGGCGCAGTTACAGGGTAGCACTAAAAACAGAGCCCGGAGGCTCATTGTACAGAGAGGAGATGCGTCACCACATTGTTGGAGCCGCGGCGGGAACAGCGTTTATGGCCTGTGCTGCCATCTGTGTTTATAAAAAAAAGGAAAAAATACACACGTATGCATTAGCTTCTATACACCCAGTGGTGTCCCTAGGCTGTCTGGTTCCCAGGAGGGGGCGGGGAGGCCAGAGAGAGAGAGAGAGAGAGAGAGAGAGAGGCCACAGGACGCCTCCCTGCACGCCTTCTTGTATGCATTGATTTTTAGACCAGAAATACATACAGAAATTCCTAGTGCTCAGAAATAAATACATAAAATTAAATTTCCTTTACGAAAAAACACAAACCAACCACACGCCGTGCTGATTCGTTATGAAAAACACATCACGGGGAAGGCATAGTGAATCGCTCCGAGAGGCTCAAGCGTGGCGCCTCGGGGAGATCCGGGGGCCTCTCTGGGCCTCGGAATTTTACCAAACTGGGCAGTAGTCTTCTAAGGACGCGTGCGTGTGTGCGCATTGCTAATATCCTGTATTACTTCGGTGCCTCGCACACCGCAGCGCGTCCACCGACACCCTGTGGTCGCGGGCCGTGTCGCCACAGTCCCCAGTCCCCTAAGCGAGGCGGAGAGGGCTTCCGTTATTATGCTTGATAAGGGACGGACGTGTTTTTACATGCACATCCTATTTGTGGGGAGTGATACAGATTTCTCCGTTCACCCTGGTAGCGTGCAAGTTCTCTTTCGAGTAATTTATTTCAGCCAGGCAAGAACAAAACAATATTAAGTTAAATAACAGCACTGCTAGGCTGGCAAGATAAGCAACACCCACAGATACTGAAACCCGGTGGCTGAAATTTGGGGCACGCAGCTCCGTGCAGCATCAGCCCCTCTGCCCAGCAAGTCGACTGGACTTTCAGGGACCTGGCCTCTTGGACTCTGCCTCCACATGACCAAGAAGTGAGAAAAAAGTAAACATCAGCCTGAGCTTTCCCTTCCTCTGGGGAACAGCCAATCGGGTGTTGTGTAGGCAGGCGAGTAGGGGGAAGGCTCCCCACAGCACCTCTGTGCACCTCTGTACGGAGGTGATGATCTTCAGTTCCCACTCCATTTTAGAATGAATTTTCTGTTCCGCTTTAGAGTGTATCATTCACGTTCTCCAGGGTCAATTAACGCCCGAAGTGCTACAATTCCTAAGCTGATAAGGGAGGCTCAAACCCCGGGGTTTGGCTGGATCAACCCCTGCCTGCAGCCCATCTCAGATATGTTGCAGCGGCACCAGAAATGGTCCCTCAGAAGATGTATGGTCTGGAAGCTTGGCTGACAGACGAGATGGGGATACTGCTTCATGGGGTTCTTGGGTGAGAGTGAGCTCCGAGTTACGCTTTGGAAACACGCGGCAGGTGCCTGCTCATCTGGGATTGGTCATCTCATGGGTCCCTGTGAGGGAGCCCTTGTAGACCTTCCTGGGGGTTATTTTCTCCTAGAAAGCCTGTTTAACCCTTCCGTCCAGTTTGGATGAGGCCCGAGCTTGCGAAAGGCAAGAAGATGGGGATTCTTAACCCAGATCAGCCCCTGTCTACATGGGGACGTGGGGGCAGTGGACGAGCCTGCCCAGGAAGGGTAGGCGGCCGCCTTCCGCAGGCCCCTTGTCTAAACGGCGTGGCCCCAGGCCATGCGGGAGGGGTGGGCGTGGGGTGGAGGTCCGGCAGGACCGGGGACCCGCTCGTGGGTGCTGGGAGACGGCGTTTAGACAGCACTGTCTAATGCAGGTTGCAGGTGAATGTGAATGGGGATAAGAAGGAAGTAATTACCGACCCAGGAAGCCGGGAGCCTCTGCAGCCTGGATTCTGGTGCTAATGGAAATGTGGCAGAGCGGAGGGGCGGCCGGAAGCAGAGGCGGAGGTGCTCTCCTACTCTCCTGAACTTGAGGTTTCTGGTTCCCAAACGTTCTCGGTGGGGGAGCTGAGATGCAGACGCCCTCCTTTACTGGAAGGTGGGGGCAAGGTGGGCAGGCGTGAGCCCGGGGTCGGTGTGGGAGCCCCTGACTCCTCACACCCAGAGAGGCTGGGCAAGAGGGGACAAGGGCCCCAAAGGGTCCAGGCTTCCCACTGATCTTGCACTGTGGTCAGCCCCCAG
This sequence comes from Mungos mungo, assembly GCA_004023785.1. Lineage (NCBI taxonomy): Eukaryota > Metazoa > Chordata > Mammalia > Carnivora > Herpestidae > Mungos > Mungos mungo. Next base: position 5,760 of record PISW01012816.1, on the reverse strand, counting down.
GTCCCCTCCTGTGGCTTCGGGAGAGAGCCGGTCGGGGAAGGGCTGAGGAGAGGACAGACAGGGATGTCCAAGGACCCGGGTGCCCGAAACCTGCCCCAGGGCGGCCGGCTGGATGGCCCCGCGGCCCTGGCTTCAGAGGCGACCTCTGACCCTGCCCCCACACTCAGGTAAGACAGAGAATTGTTTTTGCCGGAGGAAGGGGCTTTCAATTGCTCTGGGCTCCTTGGCGGTGCCACCCATTGTTTCTGGAAACCTGACTGTCCACTTCGGTAAAGCTGCCCGGGGGAGATAAGACTGACCTTGACGTGCTCTAGGCCGTGGCCTGGGAATCCCACCCACCCGTGTCCCCTGCCCCCTCCCCGTTTCCTGGAAGCCGGGACAATCATGGAACCTGGGAACTAGAGGCAGCCTAGCCAGGGGCCCTTGGAGCTGTACAGACCTCAAGGTCAGCTTGTCTGCAGAGGTCCCCCCACATTTCTTGGGTGGTCTGAGTTTTGCTGCCAGAAGGGAGAGCCTGGCTTCTCACCACTCCCGTAATTTCAGCCTTCCGGGTTCCGCCATGGGTGTGCAGGCGGCCCTGGGCTCACGTCTAAGCGGCCCGCCTCGGGGACAGGGTGGGTGTGCGTGGGCCCGCCCGGCACCTGCTGGTCCCCACTCTCAAGGGTGGGGTCCAGGGTCCCGAGTTCTCACTTAAAAACCCCTTCCCCCCCCCCCCCCCCGCACCGACCTAGAGACACTGGCCTAAGGATACTTCCAAAATGGGTTCCGCATTCAAAAGGATTCAGGCTACAGTGGAGAAGGAGCGGGGAACGCAACCCCCTTGATTTGCATGATTTGCATGAGGGTCGGGGCCAGAGAAGTTTTCCTTCCTTGAGATTTGCTCTCCGAACAACCAGAGGCAGTAATTATCCATGCAAAGTGAAGCTAAAATTTCAGAGAAGTATCTGGAGAATTCAAGTCAGAAGAAGCATGCTCGTCTGAAATACCTAGATAATTAAAGAAAAAAATATATTCATTGCATAAATTGCTCATTAATTCACTCCTCTGTGGGGGTGCACAGCGTAAAAGCAGGCTCTTTGATTAATCCAAGCTGTATTAAAGCCTCAGGATGCTTTTTCCCCGCTCCCCTTCCTGTGCCTGGATCTTCATCTCTCCTTCCTCTAAAGAATCATAAATAAAGTTGTCCCTTTGCAAAAAAATGCATTCCAGGTTTGGCTTTGGCAGAATAAGCCCCGTAGAGTTGGTAGAATCAATTTTGGTGCACTTTTTCTTTTTTAAGTACACATTTTGAAATCAGATGCATTCTTTCCTGTTCCCTGGAAATGCTAATTTTTCCCCCATCACATTTCGAAGTTACATTGTGTGTGGCTAAGGGAGGAGGCGCGGGCACAATAGCACTTTGGAGAGACTGAGGGGGAACATGGTCCCCAATCAGAGTGAAAGCCAGGCCACTGATTGGGGAGAAGAGTCTATAGCACTATTTATTTCCTTAGGAGAGGAAAAAAAAAAACCCCTGAAAATTCAAAAATCACTTGGAAGGAACAAGCGTCTAAGCCTGACAGGTTGATTTTCAAGACCCTCTTTAATGAAATTTCCGCACATCTGTTCCCCACTCATTCTCCTGCCTGGCTACCCAAGGTACCTTGGACCTGGCTCACTTTTCATTTCTCCAGCTGTTTGATTCGGGGATAATGGATTCCACTATTCCCCGTCCCTCCGGCTGGCTCCAAGAGGGGTCGGCCAACCCCCACGCAGAACGCCTCTTTCAAGGGGGCTTGGGGGAGTGAACAAAACATATGCCGAATTTGTAGATTCCATTGTGTAGCCTTAAAAACCAAACCAAACCAAACCAGCCTTTTGTTGCCTGTTGGCTTGAGCCAGTGTCTTCCTTGGAATCAATGTTAAATACTTTGCAATGCCCTGTTTTACAGAGCTGCTGGAGGAGGGTGGAAACATCCTGTGTGGAAAAAATCTTTTGTAGTATGTAGGGGAGACGTAAATGCGGGCTATTTCCAGGGGCTCCGCGGATACTCCTGTCTAGCCAATTAAACGCTGATAGATTGGCCTCCAGATTTGGGATTTTATAGGGCAGTAAAAAAATAAAAATAATTAGAGGGGAAATAGCCACTTTTTATCTTACCAAGAAAGGGCATTAGAAAGCAACCACCTTCTAAGGCGAATTCTTGTGAAAGGAAGAGCATTAATTTAATTTTATTTTTTAATGTATTTTATTTATTTATTATTTAATTTATTTATTTTGAGAGAGAGAGAGAATCCCAAGCAGCCTTCACATAGCACAGAGCCCTAAGTGGGGCTGGAACTCATGAACTGCAAGACCATAACCTGAGCTGAAGTTGGAAGCTTACCCGACGGAGCCACCCGGTGCCCCAGGAAGAGCCGTTAGACTTCCTAAGGGCAACACGAGCCAGGACGGAATCTTGGAGCTGATTACGTCGTGTATTCATTCAACCGACATACGCCCAGCACCTCCCCTGGTCCAGCCGTCCAGGCACCCGGAGCACGGGGTGAACTGGGTCCCGTAGCAAACACCACCCTTCGAATTTGGTGTGTGCAGCCTCATGAGAAGCTCACTCCCTGTCTCCTTCTGGCACCCCTTCCGCCGGGGGGGGCGGCGAACCTGAAAGAGGCCACGGGACCTCCGCTCGCCCTTTGCCACGCTAGTCTGTGAATCCCCCTGCCCTGGAAAGTCCCACCCCTTGTCCGGGCTGGGGCGCGCCTGTGCCACAGCTCCAGCACGGCCCCCGCCCTGGGTCCAGACGGGCGGGCAGTTGCCAAACATCCCGAGGAACGCGAGTGGTAGGAAGGGGGCGGGAGAGGTGGCCCACTTGATCTGTTCTCCCGGACACCCCGAGAAAGCCACCACCCAGCTGGAGGCGCGTCCCCAGGGACCCGGCTCGTGCCGAGGGCAGGGCCTGGCATCACAGGGAGAGTTGCCCATGGCCTCCGGCGCTGCCGGACCCCCCGGCCACCATCTCCGTCCCCTCCTCCTCCCAGGAAGCACCAAGAACGTGCTAGGACCGCGAGGCCCACCCGTGTCCTGTCCCGCCAGCTGCGAGGGGCCACTCACTCAGCAGTGAAGACCGCCGTCGGGTCGTTCCCCGCAGCTCGATGCGGGCGGCCCGCGGCTGAGGGGGGCTTCTGGTCCGGTCCTCGGAGAGAGACGGGGACCTGCCTTGACTCCTCCACTCAACCGTCTTCTTGAAACAAACCCACCTCCCAAGGTGTCCACGCCTCGTCCGAGGGGGGGCTGCGCAGAACGGGGGAGGGGGGTGCGGGGGCAGGAGGAGACCCCGCGTCGCACACTACGGCCCCCCAGCTAACAGTGTTTTTTACATTTTTAAACGGTTTGGAAAAAAGTCCAAGGAAGATTTTTCCTGACACACAGAAATTATTTATGGGACCTGAAATGTGACTTTCCCAGGATGTTTTATTGGTGGCGCAGCCTTGCGTGTGCATCGGCTGCGGCTGCTTCTGCTGAGGATATTTACCACCTGGACCTTTGCAGGAGTTTGCTGAGCCGCGGGCGACGCCCGGGGACGGACGCTCTGAGGGCTCCTTGAATTCCCTGGAATGTTGCAGCGGGGTCTGGGCTCTCTTCCGGACAAAGGACCCTGGCTTCTGCCACAGGGGCCCCCCCGGTCTCCCCAACACAGAGCTGCCAGGGAGGAAACTCAAACACCCACACAGGACGCCTGGTCCCACTGGGCTTTCAGGAACAATGCGTACTTTTTGAGTATAAGTCTGTCCATTTCTGGGACAGACTTATCCTAAAAAATTCTTTGTCATCTAAAATTTCATGTTATCTGAGATTCCATGTCCTCTGAAATTCATGCATCTGAAATTCCCCGGTCTCTGAACTTCTGTGACCAGAAGGTTGAGGTGACCAGCTGGTGAGGGTCCGTCTTCATGGCCCCACGCGTGCTCCCCCTCCCTCCCAGCTTTCTTGAGTCCAGCAAGAACATGAAGTTACACTTATTCCCTCTCCATCGGTTTTTATACATGTTTATGGCATAAACTCTTTTGCGATTACAATAGAAATCCATGCTCGTTTTAAGAAATGAAATCCTTATAAATGAAGGCAGAGTGCTCATTATCCGGCCGCCGCCTGCCTCCTGGGGTCCGTGAGGGGCCGCCGCCTGGGTCTCCGCTTGCCCCGAGGCCTGATGGCCGTCGCGCACGTCTACGGCACTGGCTTCTCCGTGTCCTGATGGACATCCTTTCACACTGTGCGTTCCATCGCCTGGTCCCGTTCAGCCGCCGTGTCCCACCCACCCAACGTCTGTGCCATCAAACCTGCCGACGAACCTGACGGAAACCATTCCAGAAGGCAGTCGAAAATTGCTCCAACTTTTTATTGTTCAGCAAACTAATGCGTGTACGTGATCGTCAAGCCAAAGAGTTCTAAGCGCTCAGGAGGAGGAAGGCCTCTGTCTTGGTGCCCTCCCCGCGCCGTCTTCTCCTGCTGCTGAGCTGCCGTCCCTGCGGCCGCCTCTGTCTGGGGTGCTGCTCCCTGGGGCCCTCGGACCCAGAGTCCTCGCCATGCCTCTACTGCCCCGCTCAGCCTGCATTGTTCAGACCGTGCCCCCATGTCCAGTGAGCGCCGGGCCCGTGGGGAGGACCTGGGTGGCTCAGTCAGTTAAGCGTCCAGCTTTGACTCCGGTCATGAACTCAAGGTTTGTGGGCTTGAGCCCTACATCGGGCTCTGTGCCGACAGCTCAGAGCCTGGAGCCTGTTTAGGATTCTGTGTCTCCCTCTCTCTCTGCCCCTCCCCCATCATGTTCTGTCTCTCTCTGTCTCAAAAATAAATAAAATATTAAAAAAATTAACAATAAAAAAAGGAAAACCAGGATGGTGCAGGTGGGCATCCGGGCAGCCGGGCAGCCGGGCACTGTCCATCCCCCACCCCCTGCAAGCACTTGGCTCCAGGAGCTGAGCACGGCTGGCCTCTCTGCACATGGCCAAGTCGGTGGCCCACGCATCATGCGCGGCCCGGCGGGACAAACGTGGATGGGATGCTGCAGCGGTAGGTGCGGTGAGGGCTCACAGATGTGCCGGGGTCCTTGGCAGGCGCTACCCGTCCTCAGATGGGAGGCAGAGCTCCCAGAAGCAAATAACTTGCCCAAGGTCACAAACCCAGCTCTCCCGGCCCCGATGAGAAGCCGTCCGTCTCGGAAGGAGCAGTCCGCATGAATGATTGCCCACACCCGTCTCTCCGGGGCGATCGTGGCCCCGTTCACCTTGGCAGGACGGGCCCATCCTTTATCGTGTATCTGTTTCTGTGCACAGCCCCGTGACGGCGCCGGGCGCCCAGGCCCGGAGGAACCGCGGGATGGGTTTGTAATACACGAGGACGGAGAGCTGCCAACAGCCGGCCCTGCGCCCCGAAGCGGGAGCGAGCCGCGGGGCTCCTCAGCTCCTGTCACTCCTCTGCCTCCGCGCTTTCCCGGGTTCATCTGCTCTGTGTCGAGACTGTCACTTTGGGCTCAGTGATGCGTGGCTCCGCGATGGCTCCGGAGCCGCCCTGCATCTGTTTGCAGACCCCGGGAGCCCCGCTGCGGCCTCGCGGGCCCTGTGATCTCCCCACGGTGCCTAACGGTGTGCTTGGACGCGGGCCTGCTGAACGCTGGCTTGTTAATAACGCGCCGCGGTTGTAATTTCACCGATAGCTCTAGGAGGCGCGGAAACAGAAGGATGTAATTAATGTACTACAGATAAACTCGAGCCAGTTTCTGCCCCCCC
>PISW01012815.1:0-30236 GCA_004023785.1 Mungos mungo | reverse complement strand
CACTCATCCCCACTCTCTTTCCCCCTTCCTCTCCCCATGGTCCCCTGCCAGGTCTGTCCTGTTAGACCTATGAATGCAAACATATGGTATCTGTCCTTCTCTGCCTGACTTATTTCGCTTAGCATGACACCCTCAAGGTCCATCCACTTTCCTACAAATGGCCATATATCATTCTTTCTCATTGCCATATAGTACTCCACTGTATATATATACCACATCTTCTTGATCCATTCATCAGTTGATGGACATTTAGGTTCTTTTCTAGGGCTATTTTTACCCTGCTCGTAAGGTGTGGCCTTTCTGGGGTCTTAACTTGAATGCCCCAAGTGTTCCATGATGTCTCTACTCTGGTTGGTTGGGACCCAAACAACAGGCTGAGCTTGAGTGGCTGTTCTACTTTCAAATCCCTGGGAGCTGAGTTGTTCTTTCCCAGGTAGCTGTTCTTTGGTGGTCCTGTGAAATCTCATTCTAGGAACAAGCAGCTTAGTTTTCAGCCAAAGACTTAAGGGACCTCTATGCGGATTTATGGAGCTCTTTCTCTGCATGTTTCCTCCCCTCTGGTATCCTACTTGGCACATTACAGCCTCCTGGAACTCCAAACTCTGTCTCCTTATTCTCAGCAAATAAGGCTTGCTCTGCTTGTCTCTGGCACTGGACGTGGGTAAATGTCTCCCAGCAGAAAGCCAGGCAATCACAGGACTCTCCTCATTTATTTCCTTTCCCTTGGAGAACAGTCCTGCCCTACTTACTGTCTAATTTCTGAAAACAGTTGTTATATTCAAAATAGTTTTCTAGAAGTTTATTGTGGGAGAGCTGATCTGATAGCAGTTACTTCACCATGACCAGCATGGACTTCTCTCCCACAGTAACTCATTTTTATCATACTTTTGTTAAGTATTGGTCTACTTCAAACTAGAAATTAAAACAAAAGTGCTTCTTTATAAGACCGATTGAAAAGTAGCATCGCTATATAAGGGCATCATAAGGGTTTCAGCTTTTACTCTGCTATGAGAAGTTATTGGTGGGTTTTGAGCAGAGGCAGGGTATGAGAGAACTTCTATTTTAATAAGATCATTTGCACTCTGGAAGATAAAGTGTCAGAGGATGGGGAAGCAGCAGCTAATTAGAAGGTTCCTGCAATGTTCCAGATGAGAGATAAGAGATGAGGAAAATAGCAGTAGCTATAGAAGTGGTAAGAAATAGCAAGATCTTGGCCAGATTTTGACAGTGTTTTTGGATAAAGCTGATCTAATAATCTAACATTTTTGATGGGAGAAGCATCAAGACTTCTGACTGAGCAACTACAGGAATGAGCTACCATAAGCTGAGCCGGTGAAGACCATGAGAAAAGTAGGCTTGATAGGGATAAGGTGCAGAACTCAGCTTGGAACATGCTAACTGAGATATGCATTAGATCCAAGTGAAGATACTGATTAGGAGGAAGATTTATGAGGCTAGAGCTCAGCAAAAAGGTCTGGTCCAGAAAAATAAGGTTGGAAGTCCCTGGTATGTAGGCAGTATTAAAAGCTGTGAGTCTGGATGGGATCACCTACAGTGAGGACAAACAGAAAAGAGAAGTGGTCCCTTTGGTATACTAACATTTAGAGTTCAAAGAGGAATGACTAACTAGCAAAGGGGGCCAAGAAGGAAGAGGAGGATAGGCAGAAGAGCACAATGGCTGGAGGCAAGTACAGAAAGCGTTTCAAGTAGAAGGGAGTGATCATCTGTGTCAAATGCCATGAACAGATCAATTACGATAAGTCCTGAGAATTCATCACTGGATTTAACACTGCGGAAGTCGCTGATCTCCTTGACAGAACTGGTTTGGCAGTGAACAGGAAGTGAAAATCTGACCAGGGTGCGTTCCAAAGGGAATGGAAGAAAAGAACTTGAAGGCATTCGCCATAGAAGCAACAGTCCATTAAACTCCATTTTAACTTTATGTGAAAACTGCATTCAAAGCTAGTGTCTTGTGCTAGATAATTAGGGATCTAAACCAAGACAAAAGGCCTTCTCAGTAGTTGTCTACAGTGAATAAGGAACTTAAGTGTCCATGTGTTTTCTGACAATTCTGTGTTGGGGTGTGGGTGTCATGTTTGATATATGTGTGATATATATATACTCCTACTGAAAGGCGTACCTGTTTTTCCAGATTTTTTTCCTTTAAATTCATCCCTTTTGATAAAAATATAAATCTATATACAACCCCCAACTTACAAATAGGTTTTGCTTTAGAAATCTGTTTTTCTAAAGCAAAAACAGTAGTTTGGAATAGTTTGGAATCCCATACAAGTGATCACTATATAAAATAATGACAATAAGAAGAAGAATTGTTCCATACTAGGCTGACACATGTCAATTCCATCCACAAAAGTAAAGATTTTCACAGCAGAATATACAATCGTTCTGGTAGTGTTTCTGATGGGAACTGGGCATCTGAGTCAATGTCTGGAGCACCTACTGGGTGTCAGGCATGTGCCAGGAGAGGAAGACACCACAGCAAGAGGGACCCAGACATGGCTGCTGCTCTCTCGATGCTGACAGTCTAGTAGAAAAAAAGATGATCACACAAATAAATGTAAAATGGTGAACACCGTAAGTGTTCAGATGAGAGGGACACTGTCCTTCGCTAAGAAAACATAATAGGGGTTCCTGGCTGGCTCAGTTGGTAGAGCATGCATCTCCTGATCTCAGGGTTGTGAGTTCGAGCCCCACATTGTGTGTACAGCTCACTTAAGGAAAAAGAAGGAGAAGACATGAGAATAGAATTCTGTCCAATTAGGGAGAGGAGCAGAGGCAAGGGTGAGTAGAATACGCTGAAGTTAACAGAGGAGCGGCAATGAAAGGAGCGCATCTCTCTCTGGGGAACCCGAGCGGCACTTTCCCTCCCAAGACCCTCGCAGCTCTGTGTGTGTGAAACAAGCTTCCAGTGCTCCAGATGCACACTCCACTGCGACACGTGCTCTCCAAGATGGCGGTGGCCTTTGAATCTAAGGGAGAGTGAGTCGAGGCTTCCGCAGACGCTCCAGCAGCAAGGAGAGAGGGCGCCTTGGGCAGAAGGTGAGGTGGGGGGGGGGAGTGGCCGGGTGGGGATGAAGGGTAAGCTGGGGTGGGACAAGGTCAGGGGCGGCGGTCTCTAGCCCTGGAGCAGGCCTCATGGCTCAGCCAGAGGCAGGAGAGCGTGGGCTTGGAGTGAGGCAGGCGTGGGTTTCATCCACACTCTGATACCGGCGTGCTGTGGGAGCTTGGACATTAACCTCTCCCTAGAGTGACTCAGCCCCTTCATCTGTAAAATAATAATAGTATAAAATCTGCCTCATGTATTACTTTAGAGAGTACAGCACGGATTACAGAAGATAATGTAGTAGTCCTTATCAACAGAGTACCTGTGACCTTATCACAGACTTGCGCATTTGCGCTTTTGCTCTTTCTCAGAATAATCTTACGAAAAAGGTATTACTGTAATCCTCACAACTTTACATCTCCAGCTCTGACCTCTCCCAGGAGCTCCAAGGCTGGGTATTGGAGGGCCTAGTCAGCATCTCCCTTGGCTGCCTAACCAGCATCCCAAACCTAACATATTCAAAATCGGATTGATTCTCTCCACCCACCTCCTCACCTGCCGCTCCCCCAGACTGACCAGTTTAAAGGAGCAGCACCACTCCTCACCCAGTCACTGAGCTCAAGGCAGAAGTCTTCTTGCTTTCTCTCTCTTCCTCACGCTGGCAGTCCTGCTGGCTCTCCTCTGAAACCAGCCCCTCCAACCAGCCGCCCCCACCACCACCGCTGCCGCCACCCTTTCTATCTGGCAAGTCTCACAAAGTGCCACCCAACAGCCTTTGACTCCTCTCCTCTCCCACTCCTGCCCCCTACCGTCGATTCTCCACACCAGTGAGTGATCTTCTACTAGTGCCCGGTGACGAAAATGTTCTAGAACTGATTGGGGTGATGGCTGCACAAACCACTGAATCATATACTTTAGGTGGATGGACTGTATGGTGAATGAATTATATCTCAATAATCTATTAAAGAAATGAATAAACAACTCTGAAACCACTCCCCATGCTATCACAGCTAAACAAATCGGCATATGGATGGTGGGTGCCGGGAGCCGGGTTTCTCACTCTTGGAGAGCAAAGTTACAGATTAGCAGGTGTGGGGGCAGCTAGCGTGAGCCATGCAGTACTGGAGTAGAACCAGATACTTCGGTAGAACTCATGTCCTTTATTTCTCTGCCCTGAAGAGAATAAGCAGGTGAGGTGACAAGCCACATGCTTGAAGTAATTGAAGAAGAAAATCCCTCGCCTAACAGAGGAAGTATAGCAGCAAGATTTGGGGAAAAGGAGTAAGTTTCTGGAAGAAGCCTGTTGAGTCCTCATCCTCAGCATATAGTCTAGAAAAGCATGGAACAAACAGGTAATTATGATACACTAATATGTACAAGATGCTATGAATCACAGAGGAAGAACACTTAATCTAGTTTTAGGGGATCAGGGAGGGCTTTCTGGAGGAGCTGAAGCTAAGTTCGGAAGGAAGAATTGAATGACAGAGAGAGGGGAATAAATGGAAAAAAGAAGGGAAGGCACAAAAAGGCAGAAGGAGCAGGTGCAAAAACCTGCTTGGGAAGCCGTCAGTGATTTGAGTAATTTTGTGTGTAAAAGCCATGTAAAAAGAGTGAAATGAGGTAGAACTGAGGAGGCTGGCAATGGTCACCTTGGAGCAGCCTCAGAAGCCACACTGAAGAGCGTGGGCCGAATCCTGTACAACTGTGCTGCCACATGTACCTGTTTAAATTTAAATTAGTTCAAATTCAGTTAAAAAGTCACCCTCTGTCACATTTCAAGTACACTATAGCCACACATGGCTAATAGCTACAATACTGGTTTTATGCTATTGGGACAGTAGAAAAAAAGCCATTGGAAAGTTTTAACCAGGAGAGTAACATCATTAGATCTGCATTTCAGAAAAATGTCTGGTAATAAAGAAAGGGCTAGATTGCGGGCAAGGTGGGGAGTAGCCTGGAAATTTCCTAATAAGTAAGATCCATGAAAAAAGTAAGAATTTATAACACAGCACTGATTTGTTTTAAAGATCTGCTTTATGAGGGCAAGTTAAAAATATTTTAATAGTTTAATGTTAAAAGGAATGAAAAGCCATAGTTAAGCCGGGTTGCCATATGAATTTCAGCATTGCTACCGGAATTTCCATTGTATGTGCAGGCCCTCGGCCCACCCGTCATTACAAAGCAGCGCACTGGCACTGCCGTGAGTCAGCTTTTTAAAAAAAATGTTTATTTATTTTTGAGAGAGAGAGCGTGAGCAGGGGAGGGGCAGAGAGAGAGGAGACGCAAAATCTGAAGCAGGCTCCAGGCTCTGAGCTGTCAGCACAGAGTTTGACGTGGGACTCGAACCCACCAACAGCGAGAGATCATGACCTGAACTGAAGTTGGATGCTTAACCAACTGAGCCACCCAGGTGCCCCACACTGAGTCAGCTGAAGAGAAGATATGGTCAAGAGGTATTCAAGCTAACAGCCTCTAAGACAAATGTGAAAAGTGCGCAAAATTGTGCTTGTGTGGGTTCTACACACTTGTTGGATCTGAGTGTGTGCCTGCCCTTTGCTAGTGTGAATGTGAGGTAGCTGGAAGGATCTGGATGACAAGAACTCATGCTATGATTCCTATGTGTCCCATAGACACTTTTTTTTTTTTAATTTTTTAAAATGTTTATTTATTTTTTAGAGAGAGAGAGAGAGAGAGAGAGAGAAAGAGAGAGAGCACTAATGGGGGAGTAGCAGAGAGAGAAGGAGACACAGAATCCAAACCAGGCTCTGGGCTCCGAGCTGTCAGCACAGAGCCTGATGCGGGGCTTGAACTCACCAACCGTGAGATCATGACCTGAGCAGAAGTCAGAAGCCCAACTGAGCCACCCAGGCGCCCCCCACAGGCACTTCTAATTCAACCTAATCTTACTACCTTCTTGCCCAATCTTCCTCCTGTGTTTTGACCATAAGTACCTCGAGCCAGAAAGGAACCTGGAGGAGAACCGAGAATCACCCATTCCCTTCTTCCCCGGCCCCTCCCCCATCCCAAATCCACAGAGCCTGTCTTCACTCTCAGGATCCGTCAGGCATCTCAATCTGAACACGCGATGCTGAACTCACAGTTTTTCTCCCCAGACCAGTTCCTTCTTCCCCTCTGTTCTGCTGACGGTCCATAATGGATGTAGTTCTTGCTCACCCTGAGGACCTCCAGCCTCAGTCCAATGAGAGGAGGAAGCTATTAGTTACTGTGCTTCAATTTTTCAAACTTAAGCCTTAAAGTATGGACTTGGAAACACTCAAGCTTTCTGTTTGTACGAACCTGAGTTAGCACTGCCAACCCAGAGGCAGCGAAAACCTGGCTGTCTGCCTAGGCCATCAGACGGACTCTGGAAATCTGCCAGCACTGAGGACCCTGCCGTCCCATAAGATTATGTGTTAATTTTCAATCACTCTGCTTTTCTGTCTTCCAAAAATAGACTGGAGAAAAAAGTAATTCTTGTGTTGTCTTGGAGAGATTCTCATGAAGAATTCATGCAAGCTAAGTTGCTTCATGATCATGCTTAAATCCTCATTAATTCTTGCTTTTCGACCAAACTCAGTCTCATTTCACAGGAGGGAAGAGCATCAATAGCCTGAGTCCACAAATGGATAATTTCTGGCTTGACCAATTTCAGTTTGCCTCCTTCTTCATTTTGCCAATATTTCTGTTGTTCTCAGTCTAAAAAACAACAGATTGTGGCTTCTGTCATTCTTCACTATTCTGTAGATGACAAGATAAAACCTTTACCTTGGCACTCACTCAGAAATAGTATTATGATGCAACTCATCTCTTAAGTTGGTCATGTGTCTTCAGCTCAGAAATAATTTACACTATGGCATTTTCTAGCCTTTAAAAAATACTTTTCCTTCTTGAGAAATATGTGTTAAAGGTAAAAACTTTTGACTGATAAAATCATGCCTTTACTTAACATTCCTAGAAATTGGTAACTTCTTAGAATTAGTGGCTCTAATATCTACCTGTTGCTACCCAAAGATGGCGGTACATAATACCTCTTTATAAACCAAAGAGACTAAAAGTATTGTTTAACATATGAGGAAAAAGTGGGTCTCCTGAAACAAACCCGTGCTAATGGGGGGGTGATGTAACCTACTTACATGTGCAGTTTTTTTTTCCAGAAATCACCCAAAAAAGAAGTCTATAGCTATGTGTCTCCTCAGCATCCCTACCTTCCCCACAGACGGCAGATCCCCTTCTCTGAAGAACTGACCCCTACCATTCAACCACTGTAATCTAGGTAGAGCCATCAAACAGAAAACCCCTGGGTGGGTAACATGATCTAAGATGGACCAAAAAGAAGTTTCACTGGAGGGTTCCAAGTTGGCACTAAGGGAAGGGCAGTCGCTGTAGGGTAGTGAGGTTATGAAATATGAACACACAGTCTCACGGATATATTTCCTGCTGTGTGAAAGGTAACTGTCACAGGGAAGAATCAGCTGACATACAACAGGGAGGAGCGAGGAGCATGAGGGCAGCGGAGGGACACAGGGAAACACCTAAGTGAGTTAGAGGCCACCCCCCCCCCCCGCCCCGGGCTCTGGTAATCCCCAAGGCCCGGACACGTACAACCCTGCTCTTCTTCCCACAGTTTGGCTACAAAAACAAAAAAACCTTTTGTTTTCCCTAAGCTAATTCAAACTAAGCTCCTGTCACTGATAGCCAAGGGTTCTGACTAAAATAGAAACCGACACTGGAAGTGGGGAGACACACTGAGTGCAGCTAGCCGAGTCGGGTTGAGGAGCGATGGTAGCAACGCTCTCTCCACCCCAGGGAGGGGACACCTCTAGCTTGGCTAGGTGGCTACTAAGAAAAGCAACTGGTTCAACTGTGATCTTAAGGATTCCGGGGCTTCGATCTTGTGCCCCTGATGGCTGGAGTTCCAGCACCCGGAGAGGAATAACAGGATGGAGGAGTGATTTCTTGAAGTCTTCAGAATGGAGGGAGGGAGATGGGTTGTCTGAAAGCCAATTGCTTCAGCCCACCAAGGGTGAGATCATGAAGACAACTGGGATCTCATGGGGACTGTATTGCTCCAGAAAACCCAAATACAAACCTCAACTCTTCGGCAGAGCGGGTATGTGGATAGCCGGTGGCTCTAAGTGCTTCCCGCACAGACTACCAGCCACATGTCCTGCATCCTCCTTTGGCCCTCTAACTCCCGGAGCGGGCCTTCCTCTGGGCTCCCTTCCCTGCCCGCTTGTGCTGCAGTCTTCCCCAGTCTGTAAAATCTCTTTCCACTCGCCCATCTGCTTTGCTGCTTCCAAATTCTTGTTCGTATGGTCTCCTCTTCCATTTTCCTTTCTTCTTGCCGGTTTTTACTCAAAATAAACTCTACCCTGTCATTTCGGTGGTGTTTCAAAAGGATACATAGCAAATGGGGCTTAATATGCCACGTTTTCCATCACTTCCCTTTTCCCACTGTCGGGATTACAATTATTCTACTTTCTGACCTCTGCCTTTGTGTACTGGGTGCACAGTGCTTACAATTTACTATTTGCTTTGGGGCAGGATGGGCTAAGGAGTCACAGAAAGACACACCTAGACCTGACCTGGATGAATGGACATAACCTACGTAACCAAGGCCCAGGGCTGTTACAGCACATGGACAAACTCCTGGGAGAGGCATGCACCCATTTGCAGTTTACCTGGAATGCTAGATTATGTGAAGGAAAACCCCAGAAGTGGAAACAGGTATGAGGTGTGTGTATGTATATACTTTGGCCCACATCTGTGTGCTAGGTAGCAACACAGTGGTCTGCCAACAACCTCTGTTACTTGTCCTTCCCATGATCGCTCTCTTCTGTTCTTGACAGTATGACCTTCTTGTGGGGAAACACTCCTTCCTCTGTTTTGATGATGTGGGTCTCATGGGTGTGGCCCATCACACACACACAAGGATGGGCAGTAATCCAATCCGGGACAGTAAGAACCCTTCCTTGGAGTTTTCTAATCGAAGGGAGGAGAAGCACAACCTCTTGCGTCTGAAGCCATCGGGCGGTACTGAGAAGTAGGTGTTCCGCAGCAGCAGGAAATGAAGACGGCATTCTGTGAGTGACCAAGAGATGGAGAAGCTACAGATGGACGTCCTGACAGCTTTTAAGCTGCTTTTGTGATCCATGGACACTTCTGCCCTTTGCTTTCTGCTTTTGCCTTTGTCCTTGTGGGTTTGTCCCTTTTCCTTTTTTGTTTTTTATTTTTTTTTTATTTTTATTATTATTTTTTTAATGTTTTATTTATTTTTGATACAGAGAGAGACAGAGCATGAGGGGGGAGGGACAGAGAGAGAGAAGGAGACACAGAACCGGAAGCAGGCTCCAGGCTCTGAGCTATCTGTCCGCATAGAGCCTGATGCGGGGCTTGAACCCACGAGCGTGAGATCTGACCTGAGCCGAAGTCGGAGGCTTAACCGACTGAGCCACCCAGGCGCCCCCCTTTTTTGTTTTTTAAACAAAAGGTAAGATCACACATACCATAAAATCCACCTGGTACTAACTCTGAGCACAATGCATTAGAACAGTTCATTTGAAACCTTTTCATCTTGCTTCATTGGGTCTGTGCTTTTTGAAGTTAAATTTTAATACCTGAAGTTAAAAGAGTTAATACTAACATACCAACTGAATGCACAAGCAAAAAGTGTCATATTGGAAGTTTTTGTTACTGTCATAGTTATATGAACTGCCCACAGAATTGTGAAAGTTTAAATATTCATAAATAGAGGTGAGGCATTAGAAGATGTTAAAAATATTGGCAAAATTTTCGATTTTGGTGTGAATATATGTTATGATTTAAAATAGTACAGTAGTGGGTGCCTGGATGGCTCAGCCGATTAAGCAACCGACTCTTGGTTTCGGCTCAGGTCATGATCTCACGGTTCATGGTCTTGGGCCCGCGTCAGGCTTTGTGTTGGCAGTGCAGGACCTGCTTGGGGTTCTCTCTCTCCCCTTTCTCTTTGCCCCTTACCTGTTCGCTTACTCTCTCTCAAAATAAAAATAAATAAATAAAATCATACAGTACATTAACCCAGAGAATAATACCACCGTTCGCATTCTGAACCCTGGGAAGAAGAGGGACAGAAGCAAGCCTTGGAGGGTATCAGGTAGAAAGGGGGAATTTAAACCTCTGTTTTAAAGTTTTGAAAGTTTTTTGTTGTTTGTTTTTAAGTACATTGTTCTGGTTATTTTTTTTTTATTTTAAATGTTTATTTTTGAGAGAGAGAGAGAGAGAGAGAGAGAGTGAGCGTGAGTGGGGAAGGGGCAGACCCAGAATCCGAAGCAGCTCCAGGCTCAGAGCTGTCAGCACAGAGCTCGACGTGGGACTCGAACTCACCATCCGTGAGATCGTGACCTAAACCGAAGTCAGACACTCAACTGACTGAGCCACCCGGCTGTCCTTCTGCTTTGTTTGGTTTAGTTTTTTTTTTTATTTATTTATTTTTGAGAGAGAGAGAGACAGCGTGAACAGGGGAGGGTCAGAGAGAGAGGGAGACACAGCATCTGAAGACAGGCTCCAGGCTCTGAACTAGCTGTCAGCACAGAGCCTGACACGGGGCTTGAATCCACAAACTGTGAGATCATGACCTGAGCAGAAGATGGACACTCAACCGACTGAGCCACCCAGGCGCCCCTGGTTGAGTTTTTTTAAAGAAAGCAAATTTCTAGGAACTATTTAGTCAAAACAAAAGATGAAATTTATTTTCAATTATAGAAATTTCGATAAAGAAATACTGGAAGAATATTAAATAGAGCAAATCCCTACAGTGGATCCTCTCAGGATCATAATTCATAGCATCTCACATGACAGCTAGCATCTTTGCCATTGATAAGTTTTTCCTCTTTAAAAAGTCACTCTTACATTTGTAAGCACCTTCTGTCTGGACTAACATAGTATTTTTGACCCTTGGAGCTATCACTACTTTTATATGCACTGCCTACTGAAAAGGCTGAAACTGCAGCTCTTCAATTTTTCCTGCATTTTTATTACTGTCTATGTCCTTGTCTGATTCAGTGATTTGTGTCTTATGCTGAGTCCTAAAGGAAACCTCTTCATTCCGGAGAGTAGTTTTATTCCCCTTGAGGACTGACTCTCTGCCCCAGCAGAGGAAGGTTCTATACGACTGGGATGATGTGCTGGGTTCCTAGCTTTCACCAGACTCTGGAGAGACATGCCTATGACATTTGGAGGAAGAAAGAAAAATTGATGAATTCTTAAGGAAGTAAATAGGGTACTAGTTGGAAATTCATACGGTTCGGTAACTTGGGCCACAAAAAGCCAAATCTATAAATTATGCAATTAATGCCCATGTGTTACGCCATAATCTCATCCTGAATATAAATGAAACCTCCTAAAATTCTGAGGACTAAATTGTTAGGAAGGGAGCATCTGGTTCCCATATGGCCTCTACTCCAGCAACTACGCTTCTTCATAAATCAGAGCGCTCAGTCTTCCTCTCCGGCCTGCTAAGGGCTCTGGCTGCCTCGGCTCTGCTGCGGCAAAGCCCGACAACCACCCCCAGGAAGGACCACGTCTCCGAGACTCAGCTAACAAGAGGGTCCTCCTTGAAAGGGTATCATCTGTCAGGTATTGTTTCTTCACTATCTGTTCTCTCATCAGTTTACTTCTTAATTTTTTTTAAATGTTTATTTTTGAGAGAGGCAGAGAGGCAGAGTGCAAGTGGGGGAGGGGCAGAGAGAGAGGGAGACACAGAATCCAATGCAGGCTCCAGGCTCTGAGCTGTCAGCACAGAGCCTGATGCGGGGCTCGAACTCTCTAACTGTGAGATCATGACTGGAGCCAAAGTCAGACGCTTAACCGACTGAGCTACCCAGGCGCCCCTCATCAGTTTACTTCTTAAATAATGAAAACAGTAACTTAAAATTTCACATAACCCCACAAGTAGGCACTGTCATTGTCCCCATTTTATAAATTAAAAAAATGAAGATACAAATCTTGTTCAAGGTCAAGTGAGAGCCAGGACTTAAAGGCAGACAGTCTGGCTCAAGTCTATGTTGTAGTCAACAATACCACTCAACTCTGCTCAAAAGAAGTGGTAGGGGTGCATGTGGATGGTTCAGTTGGTTAAGTGTCCGACTTCAGCTCAGGTCATGATCTCTCAGTTTGTGAGTTCGAGCCCCCTGTCGGGCTCTGTGCTTCCTGCTCAGAGCCTGGAGCCTGCTTCGGATTCTGTGTCTCCCTCTCTCTGCCCCTCCCCAACTCTTGCTGTCTCTCTCTTTCAAAAATAAACAAACATTAAAAATTTTTTTAAAAAAAGAAGCAGTACTGTCTAAACAAGTTGTAGGCAAGCACTGTTACCTGGTCAGTCTTGCGTCTCCTAGTGGATAACACCACATTATCAAGTCACTCGGATTTAATCCCTAAGTCCTCTATTCCAGTTTACTCCTTAGCTTCCTGCTAAGGCTATTTTCCAAACTTGCTTGATGGCAAGAATCACCTGGAATACTTATTGTTAAAGGTGTGACTTCTCAGGATCTCAGAATCCACTGGGTCGGATGTGGTCCCCGAAAATTGTATTTAAAAACCATTTTTTTAATGTTTATTTATTTTTGAGAGAGAGAGAGAGAGAGAGAGAGAGAGAGAGAGAGAGAGAGTGAGCATGAGCAGGGGAGGGGCAGAGAGAGAGGGAGACAGAGAATCCGAAGCAGGCTCCAGGTTCCGAGCTGTCAGCACAGAGCCTGACACCGGGCTTGAACTTACAAACCGAAGTCAGATGCTTAACCAACTGAGCCACTCAGGCGCCCCAGAAAGTTGTATTTTTAACAACTGACCCAGGTGATTCTTTTAAATCTTCTCAGCAGTCAAGTTTGGGAAAGAGTGGTCCAGGAATTTTAGCCAATGGGAACAAACACTGTTGATCTTAAGTATTATATATTATATGTTAAGTCAAAGTATTATTAAGCAGATGACATTTCTATAGCTGAATTTATCCAAAGCAATCAGTATATATGGCACAAAGTAGTTTTCTTCAGGAAGAACTTGTGGAGATGGTTGGAATGTCTTTGTTGTTTTTTTCTTTTTTGGGTGATGGCTGTTAGAAAGGATTCTTTAATGGCTGTGCCCTTGCGGGAGTTTCTGCAATGCTCTGATTATGGAACAGCTTAAATCAAACAGAAAGTAAGCCATTTGATAGTGTTCTTTTAAGTCCTGCCTAAGAGAATTTGGAGAAGAGTAAATTAAAAAAGAAGAGAAAGGGCTACACAGTTCTAGCTCCTTGTGGGGCCCCACAGGAGGCTTCTTGTACAACTAAGAGAGAGACTCAGGCTTTTCAACTTCAATGTTTATGAATCATATACACATTGATTTGGGAGAATATCAGGGATTAATTCAATTCACACAGTCTAATCAGGAAGCAGAAGCAATCTTCAACATTTAAAGGATGCAAATGCAAAACTGCTGAAATTCATGATCATCCAAATATTATTTAATGTTAAAGGAAAAAGCTCTCCAAAGTGCCCAGTCGGCTCTGACACTGTGTTCACTGCTTGTCACAAATGAAGCATCTCCACCTCAGGCCCCACACATAAGCAGACTCCTCTGGTGCTACACTTATGAGTTAGCAGGGAAAAAAGAAGCAAAAATCAAAAAATAATCTTAAAAGACAGTCAAGGGAGGAGAATTCTGCCCCAGGTAATCATGCTTCCCCGGCCAGGCCTGCACCCGGCTGGAGCAGTGACTGAGGCGCAGACCCTACATACCTCTTGGTGGGGGTGGGCACCCCAGAGGACAGGTGGCTCACCATGGTGTCGTTCATGTTAGCCAGAGGACGAGGAGGACTGAAAGGAAAGACATTTACGTTATATTAATAATTACCAGCATGACCAGGGGAAACAAATGAAAGAGTGATAAGGGCAAAGGAAGCAACTATCATTGCTCCTGATAAGCACAGTGGGACCCACAGGGAGGAGGGGTGGAGATCGACAGGTGCAGCCCAAGCAAACTCAACAAGAAGCGTTCTTTCACCCAAAGCCGAAGGAGCACAGAGCTGTGCTGCACCAGGAGGAGCAGGACAGGGATTAACTTCGCTGGCTTTTGTTCCGTAGTTTTAGTGCACAAGAGTCTGAGTTCTGCTACTTAAAGTCTTTGCATCTTAGGTGTTTCTAGGGTTACGAGGTATTTGACATTTGTGGTATATTATGAGGGTCACGACGGCAACTTGCATGTTGTTCCTGATTTGGTTAGAGTTCACGGTCTTCGCTTGGATTTGAGTGGACAGACATGATGATGAGGGCAGTGGAAAGGATAGGTTACCTGGGCAGGCCTGAGTCAGGAGAGAGCACAGTGCAAGCCTGAGGAGGGGAGAGACACAAGGCAGAGACAGAAAGAAGGGGCAGGGAGGCAGCACAGCAGAGTTAAGAAACCGGCAGGCGGGCACAGACGGAGGGCAGAAAAGAATGATGGGAAAAGCCCATCAAAACAGACCGAGATAAACACAGGACCAAGTTGGGAGGTGACGGGAGACTCTGATGCCAGAAGACACTATGGCAATGGGCGGGGCACACGTTTGTCATTGGCATGAAAGAGAAGACCACAGATGAACAAGATGGATTTCGTTTGCATACTTTTTACCAAAACAGGCTGTTAAATACTAAATTATTTTATTAATGCTTTACTAGAATCTTAACAATCAATCCATATTTTATACTTATCCTCTAATTAGAATGCTTCTTTTTTTAAGTAGGCTCCACACAGAGTGTGGATCCCAAAGTGGGGCTTGAACTCACAACCCTGAGATCAAGACCTGAACTGAGATGAAGAGTCGGACACATAACCCACTGAGCCACCTGGGCAACTTCTAGAATGCTTTCTTTTATAACCTAATCCAAATTTAAATCTGAAGGTAAGTACATTTGATAACTCGTCTGTAGTACTGGTTTTCTGGACTCAAGGTCTAGTGCTTCTTCTCAAGGAAGTCTTAAAAGAATGAATCCAAACTTACTAAAAGGAATCTATGACTTTTATGACTTTGCTCTTCTCCCTCCCCACCAAGTTCAGCTACAAAGGCTTACTGTCTTGCACTGGAGCCACATGACTATTACTAAATATTACTCCTGGGAAATCTCTCACTTCCTTTCCCAAACCAAAAGAAGTACCTTTCAGAGAAATTTGTCTATCAAAGCCAAAGGAGAAGCAGAAAAGTCCTTCTTTCTTATTTAGGTGCTCGGGAGCTAGCTCCTGGTTTCTCCTTATATTTAAGAGCTGAATTAATTATGTAAAGTGTTTTTGTAGAGGTTATATTTAGCAAGTCTTGGTGAATATTAAGGGACCAGAGCCACTGTTTTGCAGGTTTTATAACACATTCAAAAACTCAAGGGAAATTTTTCAGGTAAAGCCAAAGACTACCTACCTATCTATCTCTATACCTATTTATACACTCTTCTTTTTTTTTTTTTTTTTTAACTAATTTTATTTCTGGGTAGGGAAACTTTTTTTTGAGAGGGAGAGAGCAAGAGAAAGTGCATGGGGTGGGGGCAGAGAGGGAGAGAGAGAATCCCAAGCAGGCTCCGTGCTGTCAGCGCAGAGCCCAATGGGCATGTGGCTTGATCCCACACACTGTGAGATCATGACCTGAGCCAAAATCAAGAGTCAGACACTCAACTGACTGAGCCACACAGGCGCCCGAGGAAATATCTTTAATGGTTTTCCATTTAATGAAGACGATCAAAGATGGAACGTAATTTGCAGGGAACAAATTTAGATCTCTTGCCTTTGAAGCCACAGCACTATGGTTTTTGTTACACATGCCTCCTTTTATCTGACAAGTTGCAAAGTAAGACATTCAGAATTGAAATATGCCTTTCTAGACTAGAATTTAATTCCACATTACAGATCTCCCCACCTATCTTCCAGGCAGCTATCCAATACTGTGCCCCAAACTTTCAAGCCTATTAAGGCCAGTGGCTGTGCTGAGTTATAACCAATCAATAAATCAATTGTTTTAGGCTAATAATAAAAACGAACACACAGAAATTAACTTAATTTTAGTCCTAAAGGACTAAAGGAGAAACAAGGAGACGACTCCTATGGAAGAAACAAATCCAGCGTCACAGCTTTTCACCCCTGAGAGCACCAGCAGCATTCTGGTCCTGAGAACAGGATGGGCTTTGCTCCTCTAATATATTACTATTAGTGACCCATTTCCCAAATAAGATAAGGGCACGTTCGTGCTTTCAGAACTAATACAGTTACCTAGTATTTTTCAATATTGAAGATACTACTACATTCAATTTCCTTTCTGACATTCTCAGAGGAAAAAGGACTACAAAAAAAAAATTTTTTTTAATTTCTTACACATGGATCCATGTAATAAAATTTCATGATTTGTAGTGTATTGTTTGGTCAGATGCCACAAGAGTTAAGAATCATCTCTATCTCTTGGCAGATATCATGCTCAATTATTATCTTCTTTTTTAATGTTTATTTATTTTGACACAGAGAGAGAGTGCAAATGGGAGAGGGACCGAGAGAGGGCGAGAGAGAATTCCAAAAAGGGCTTGACCCACAAACTGTGAGCCAAAATCAAGAGCCAATGCTCAACAAATTGAGCCCCCTGCTCAATTATTATCTTTTAGCACACAGATCAAAGCCTTTTCTCTAATATTCAGAACCAGACAGTAATGATTACATTGAAAGTTGGAAGCTAATCATAATTCTCCCCAAAACTTCATACCCTTTGTGAACTTCTAGCACATTTTCCCGGAGAAATAGGTACTATGTGTTTGTAGTCTAAGTTGAAAGAGCAACTTGAAAACGTAAAGAGGGTCTTTACTTAGGATCTCCCACTAGACCCACAATTCACTCTGAAAACCAACAACTCAGATATGGTCTCAGGAGATATACGTAATACACCAAAAATGACTTTTGGCTTAAAACTTTTTCATAGTTCCTGGGGGACACAGCTGAAAAAAAACCACCCCCAGGTGTGAAGTAGACATCACTGGTACCAGTTTCAGAAACGTACAAAGCGGAATCGACACAACTCATCAGATCAGCTTAGTTGGTCGTCCTCACCATGCAAAACCCTGGTGAAGACCTTGAACACGTCACCAGATGTTCTGTATCTTCCGTTGGTAAAGATCTCAGCAAGGCATCCTGAGGCACTAATGAATTCCCTGATACCGAAACGACTACCAACTATCTCTTGGTACACATTTATTGGCATGAGACATGCCAATTTTTTGAGGAGGAGACAGAAACAGATGATGATACAGAAAGAAGGCAATATGCTGGGCAGAAGTGGTAGATACAAAAGAAGACTTGGAGAGAATTTTAAAAATCTGAATCAAAAAGAAAGAGGTATTCTTCCTGGGTACCTACTCATAAAAGATAAGTAAGACCATCTTCGTCTCAACAACCAAATTGTATATTGACAAAGAAAGATATGTAAACACATCACCACAGTGCAAAGTAGTGAAAGCAGCAACAAGCACAGACCAGAAGCTGAGGAGTCACATGAAAAGCAGTCACTCCTGCGTGGGGGAATGAGAGGCAGAGCAGTGAGGGCGCCTTAACCCTGAGAAGTTCCTCAGATACAGAAGAAAAGTTAAGGGCACCCTCGATGGATGAAATGGTATGGGAACAGGCAGAGAAACCCAAAAGTATATGGCATATTTGGGTTTAACTTATTTGGCTGGACTCAAAGGCACTTGAAGGAGAGTATATGAAAACGGCTATTGAAAAGCAGATCAGGGCCAGGATGTGAACGAAGCCTGTTCTACCACAAGCCAAGACGTTTGGACTTTATACTACAGGCAATGGGGGAAGCATGGAAAGCTTTTATGCCAAAGGATGACGTACCTATAGATGGGCTTTGAAAAGATGACCCGAGAAGCTTGTGAATAAATGACTGACTTTAATCAAGGTATGCAATGGAATCATCTGAGAAGCTTTGAAAATAAGATATGCAAACTCAACCCTCAAGTTAGTGAACCTGAATCTTGAGGAGAAAGAGAATTTTTTTTAACATTTGAAAAAAAATTAATTAATTAATTAATTAATTTATTTATTTATTTATTTTTGAGAGAGAGAGAGGACATAAGCGATGGAGGGGCAGAGACAGACAGACAGACAGACACAGAATCTGAAGCAGGCTCCAGGCCTTGAGCTGTCAGCACAGAGCCCGACACAGGACTCAAAACCATGAACCAAGAGATCATGACCTGAGCCGTAGTCAGACGCTTAACCAACTAAGCCACCCAGGTGCCCCGAGGATTTTTCCTAACGCATACATACCCCATTTAAAAATCATTTGTGGACTTCCAAATTAAGATGGCAGAGCAGCATGGAGACCCAGAGCTTGTCTCGTCCCTGAAATGCAGCTAGATCTGCACCAAACCATTTTACACACCTAGGAAATTGATCTCAGGATTAACACAACAATCTGCACACCTTGAGCCACAGAACGTGGCAGTGCAGAGAGGTAACCAGTGCAGAGAGGTGAACTGGGGGAGAAAAACGCCATGGAGGGTAGGGAGCTGATTTTGCAGAGAGAGGACAGAGAGAGGAGGAGAGTGTGGTGCGCTGGGAGAGTGGAAGAAAAACACTCCCCCAAAAGTAGCTGGAGAGAAAGAGAGAGAAAGGGAGAGAGAAAACACTTGCAGGGGACTGAACAAGAAATCTGCTCCCCAAAACCACTGACAGGAAGAAAGGAGAGGGCTTCCATAGCACCAGGATTCTATCAACAGTGGAGCATGGAGTCTGAGGGCGGTGCTCTGGTGGGGAACCGGAGCGAATCCCCAGAAGCAAGCCGCAGGGTCTGTCACACAGGTGCCACATGGGGAGAAGCAGTTCCCCAGCTTGGAGTGTATTTGGTAGAGGCCATATGGCCTCCCCACAGGCAAAGGTCCCAGGGGACCCCAGAGAGCAGCCACATTTGCTGGGACTGGGACAAAGACGCCAGAGTGTGGTGAGACCCTGTGCTGGCTGTGTCTTGTGATTTGCCATAATCTCTGACCTGCTGCTGCTGCCCGATCGCAGAAATGCTTTCTGGGCCAGCTGGCACCTGCCATTGCTCAGCGAGAGCCTCCCCCCAGGAGTCCAAGCCAGGTGGGTCCAAGCCACAGGGGTCTCTGAAGTGCGGGCTTTTGAAACACAATCTCATCTGAGAAAAAACTCAGTCTATGAGGCCAGCATTCCCTTGATTCCAAAACCAGATGAAGACCCCCACTACAAAGGAGAACTACAGACCAATTTCCCTGATGAACATGGATGCAACAATTCTCAACACAATACTAGCAACAGTTATTAAAAGAATCAGAAGAATTATTCACCATGATCAAGTGGGGTTTATTCCTGGGATGCAGGGCTGCTGGTTCACCATCCTCAAATCAATCAATGTGATATATCACATTAATAAAAGAAAGGATAAGAACCACATGATGCTCTCAATAGACGCAGAGAAAGCATTTGATAAAATATAGCATCCTTTCTTGATTAAAAGCCCTCAAGAAAGAAGGAATAGAAGAATCATACCTCAAAATCATAAAAACCATATATGAAAGACCTATTGCTAATATCATCCTCAATGGGGAAAATCTGAGAGTTTTCCTCCTAAGGTCAGGGACACGACAAGGATGTCCACCCCCGCCGCTGCTATGCAGCATGGTGTTGGAAGTCCTAGCCTCAGCCATCAGACAACACTAAGAAATACAAGGCACTGAAATCAGCAAAAAAGGAAGCCAAGCTTTCACTCTTCGCAGATGACATGATACTCCATGTGGAAAACCCAAAAGATTCCACCAAATAACTCCTAGAACTGATCCACGAATTCAGCAAAGTCACAGGAAATAAAATCAATACAAAGAAACTGGTTGCATTTCTACACACCAATAATGAAGCAGCAGAAAGAGAAATCAAGGAATTGATTCCATTTACAATCACATCAAAAATCATTAAATATCTAGGAAGAAACCTAACAAAAGAGATGAAAAATCTAAATATACATTGAAAACTATAGAAAGCTTATGAAAAAAATAGAAGACGACACACACAAAAAATGGAAAAACATTCCATGCTCATGGACTGGAAGAACAAGTATTGTTAAAATGCTGCTACTACCCAAAGCAATCTACACATTCACTGCAATTCCTATCAAAATAACACCAGCATTCTTCACAGAACTAGAACAAACAATCCTAAAATTTGTATGGAACCAGAAAAGACCTCGAATAGCCAAAGTAATTCTGAAAAAGAAAACCAAAGCTAGAGGTTTTCTAGCCATCACAACTCCGGACTTCAAGCTGTATTACAAAGCTGTCATCATCAAGACAGTACGGTAGTGGCATAAAAACAGACACAGAGATCAACGGAACAGAATAGAGAACCCAGAAATGGACCCACAAACATATGGCCAACTAATTTTGGACAAAGCAGGAAAGAATATCCGATGGAAAAAAGACAATCTCTTCAGCAAATGGTGCTGGGAAAACTGGACAACTCCATGCAGAGGAATGAATCTGGACCACTTTCTTATACCATTAACAAAACTAAACTCAAAATGGATGAAAGACATAAATGTCAGACAGGAAGCCATCAAAGATCTAGAGGAGAAAACGGGCAACAACCTCTCTGACCTGCAGCAACTTCTTATGTGACCCGTCTCCGGAGGCAAGGGAAACAAAAGCAAAAATGAACCATTGGGACCTCATCAAGATGAAAAGCTTCTGCACAGCAAAGGAAACAATCAGCAAAACTAAAAGACAACCAATGGAATGGGAGAGGATATTTGCAAATGACATATCAGATAAAGGGTTAGTATCCAAAATTAATAAAGAGCATATCAAAATCAACACCCAAAAAACAAATAATCCAGTGAAGAAATGGGCAAAAGACATGAACACTTTTTCAAAGAAGACATCCAGGTGGCCATGAAAAGATGTTCAACGTCACTCATCATCAGGGAAATACAAATCAAAACCACAATGAGATACCACCTCACACCCATCAGAACGGCTGAAATTAACAACTCAGGCAACAACAGATGTTGGCAAGGATGCGGAGAAAGAGGAACCCTTTTGCACTGCTGGTGGGAATGCAAGCTGGTGCAGCCGCTCTGGAAAACAGTATGGAGGTTCCTCAAAAAATTCAAAATAGAATTACTCTACGACCCAGCAATTGAACTACTAGGTATTTATTCAAAGGATACAAAAATGCTGATTTGAAGGGGCACACCCCTCCCCAATGTTTATAGCAGCACTATCGACAATAGCCGAAGTATGGAAAGAGCCCAAATGCCCATCGACTGAGAAATGGATAAAGAAGGGGCACATAGGTGGCTCAGTTGGTCAAGTGTTCGACTTCAGCTCAAGTCATAATCTTGCAATTTGTGAGTTTGAGTCCTGCGTCAGGCTCTGGGTGTTATATGTGCTAACAGCTTGGAGCCTGGAGCCTGCTTCAGATTCTGTGTCTCCTCCTCTCTCAGTCCCTTCTGTGCTCATGCTCTGTCTCTCTCTGTCTCTTAATAATAAACAAACATTAAAAAATGTTTTAGGGGCGCCTGAGTGGCTCAGTTGGTTAAGTGTCTGGCTTCGGCTCAGGTCATGATCTCATGATTCATGAGTTCGAGCCCCACGTTGCGCTCTGTGCTGACAGCTAGCTCAGAGCCTGGAGCCTCCTTCGGATTCTGTGTCTCCCTCTCTCTCTGACCCTCCCCTGCTCATGCTGTCTCTGTCTCTCAAAAATTTTAAAAAAATGTTTTAAAATGGATAAAGAAGATGTGGTATATATAAACAATAGAATATTACCACTTGCAACTTTAAAAAGTGTGGATGGAACTAGAATGTATTATAGTAAGCGAAATAAGTCAGTCAGAGAAAGACAAACATCATGACTTCACGCATATGTGGAATTTAGGAAACAAAACAAACAAACATGGAGGAAGGGAAGAAAAATAAGATAAAGAGAGGGAGACAAACCATAAGAGACTCTTAAATACAGAGAACAAACTGATGGTGCTGGTGGGGTGTTGGATGGAGGACGGGCTAAATGGGAGATGGGCATTAAAGAGGGCACTTATGGGATGAGTACTGGGTGGTATATGTAAGTGATGAATCACTAGATCGTACTCCTGAAATTATTATTACACTATATGTTAACTACCTTGGATTTAAATAAAATTTAAAAATTAAAAAAATAAAATATAATCTTTATGAAGATTTTCTTAATGTTCGTTTGAGAAACAGAGAGAGAGTGGGGGGCACAAATGCATTCAAGCTCGGGGAGGGGCAGAGAGAGGAGAATCCCAAGCAGGCTCCTCACTGTCGACACTGAGCCCCACGAATGCCAGGTGAGATCATGACCCGAGTCAAAATCAAGAGTTGGATGCGCAACTGCCTGAGCCGTCCAGGTGCCCCTATGAAGCCTTTCTAAATGCTTAGCGCAGAAGAGGTAAAAAGGGGCACAATAACTACGGTATAGCTAATAATTAGAGTGTTTGTTGTATACCTATCAGACACTGTGTTTAGAGCTGTAAATATATTATATATCTTCAAAGTAACCTTGTAAATAAAATTATACACACACGCACACAGCATGGCCTCAGCTAAATGATAAAAGTAAACAAAGTAACGGAAGGAAATATGTCCGAATGTTGAGAAGTGTAATTATGTCTAGCTTTTTCTTTCTATTTATACTTTCCTGTACTTCCCCAAATTCTTCGGTTTAAATTTTCTTTCCAGAGAAAACGATGCTTAATGTTAAAAAAATGATAAAGCAGAAAAAAAAAAAAGACAAAAAGAAAAAAGAAGCTATAATACCACGGAGTCAAATTCTCTAAAGTGACCCTGTACTATTTTTGTCTTCATAAAGAAAGTTGAAGGAAAATGTTTAACTGAGAGCCTGTTGATAGATAAAAGACCTTTAAATGATTTGAGTAGATACAAAATTGTACAACCCCTCAGCACCCTTACCACCACAACCCTCCAAAAGAAAATCAAGAAAACATATTAGATCAGGGTACACTATCTTCTCTACCAGATTGTAAGAAATTTGTGTGTATGTGTGTGTGTTTATCACTGTATTTCAAGTACCCGGAAGAGTATGAAACATGGAACAGGCTTCTGGGAAATATTGGTTGGCCGTGCGTTAGTTAGCACCATGATGCAGAACACAGAGGAGCTCAGCGTGTGTAAGGAAGGAGTAAACTCTCTGGTGAATGCAGATTTGGTGAGACTCTTCCTGTGATGGAACAATGACATTACTGCCATTACACTGGGCGAGTAGACTGGAACTGCCTGCGGCCACAGCAAGTTTTCATCGGTGACTCCGTCACGGAATCAACAGATTGGGGCGTCTTAAATAACCACAGCAGCAATGCCTGCTGGGTGCTAACTCTGTGTCGCACTCAGTTCAAACATTTCCCAAGGGTTCACTCATTCAAACCTTACAACCACCAATGAGACGGATACTGTTATGGACGTTATTTTACAGGCGGAGACACTAAGGCACACTGAGGTCACAGCCAAATCATGGCAGAAGTAGGACTGGAACCAAGGCAGTACTGCTCTTGTGTCTGTTCTTAATCATGGTGTCGTGTCTCTACTGCCTTTGATTACTGCACTTTTAGAAAAGCTTACTTAAGACTGTTTACTCTATAAGTTAAAAACAAAAGCATGGTGTTAGATCATAGTTCTTAAAAAGTTGTTTCTATAGGAAGGTAAAACAATATACACCTGGAGTAGTTTTGGGGTGATTTATTCTCTCCCCTATCGCATCATCAGAGCTCTGTGTTACGAATGCCTGTCTGAACTCTGACCATCTGGCTGTGAAGCTCCCGCCCGCCACCACTCCAGGCTACTCCAAGGAAAACTGGCTAAGTTAGTATCAACTGGTTCCTTCAAAAAGAGATCCCAATTTATTAAGATGAATTTAAAATCTAATCAATTTCAAAGGTCTTTCGGATTCCTCATCTCAGCATAAGAAGATAACATAGATTTAATGAGCAAATTATCTATTCTATCAGTCAGATTACTGATTTTTAAAAAAAGGAGTTTAATACTGGGCTCAGAACCAACACTGCATGTAATTACTTGTTTGGGTTTTCGAAGCTGACCTAGATTCAGAGGTCCTGGGCACCTGTAAGTGCTGTCACTTTTCTGTAGGTCCTATTCTGTAGGAAGTCATCCAGACAGTAAGATACTTAACCCTACCCTAGACTTTTAAAAGTATTTGCTCATTATCTTGCTCTTCTTCCTGGAATATTCTTCTGTTTGTAGAGGCTAAGGCCGTGATCCTGCAATTCTTGTCCCTTGACAGCCACCTGCCAGTCACACGCTTGGGGACTTTTTAACCAGATTTTTTGGTCTGTTTATTACTGTTAGTGGGAAAGGGAAAAAGATTTTATTATGCTGCATGCTTTCATTTACTTGATAACTGCCCACAACAATGCTTTACAGATGAAGCACTTAACTGTTTTAGTTAACTATTTTTGTATCCAGCTATTTGCCTTCAATTCTAGACACCTGTGTTGCTTCTGAGACGCTCTTCCCTCACTCACCTGGATCAGATTATTTTCATCTTTAAGATTATGCAGCAGAGGGGGCACCTGAGCGGATCAGTTGGTTGAGCGTCCGACTTCGGCTCAAGTCATGATCTCGCAGTTCGTGGGTTCGAGCTCTGCGCTGGGCTCTGTGCTAACAGCTCAGAGCCTGAAGCCTGTTTCCCATTCTGTGTGTCCTCTCTTTGCCCCTCCCCTGCTCATGATCTGTCTCTCTTTCTCTCTCTCTCAAAAATAAATAAATGTTAAAAAAAATTAAAATGGGTTCTTTAAAAAATAAAAGATTATGCAGCAGAATCCACCATACTTTAAGACAGATTCAAAACCTACCTTGTAGACTACTTCATTCTTAACCTATCAGACTATCTTTCAAGCAAGTTGTTCTCAGCCCCTGCTTTCAAGTCTTCCCCTAGATACTTACCTGGACTGTCCTTCTTTATAGATTTGGCAAAGTTTACACTTTCTCACTTGTCCTGTCAGAGGAATCGCTCCTGAAATTATAGTATCACCCCAAAGCCCCCCTTTTTTTTTTTTTTTACATTTTTTTCCTGTTGTTTTGTTCTGTTTGTGTTTGGTTTTTTTTCTTGAGAGACAGAGAGAGACAGCACAAGCAGGGGAGGGTCAGAGAGAGAGGGAGACACAGAATCCGAAGCAGGCTCCAGGCTCTGAGCTGTCAGCACAGAGCCCGATGCAGGGCTCGAACCCACAAACTGAGTCGAAGCTGGACGCCCAACCAACTGAGCCACCCAGGCACCGCCCCCCCCCCCCGCCGCCCCAAAGCCCTTCTGATCACTACAAACTCCATATAAATAAACGAGGACTTAATCAATACACAAACAAACTAAAATCCATGGCTCACTCGTGCCTAGCACTGTTCAGGGCTTTGAGAAGAAAACAAAACGAAGTTGAAGGTTGTCTCTGCCAACAAGTTTATAAACCAGTCAGTCCTCATAACCGTCAGTCATCGCAACAACAGGCATTTGGGCTTCAGCTTAAGTCAAATCTGATTTGACAATTATCATTTACAACCCAAACTGTGTAAAATCATTTATAACAAAGAAAGACAATTATTTCTGCCAATTAACTAAAGACCATCACCACCAAAGAGCATGAAAAACCCTAAGAAATTAGAAGACTTGCTAAATATTTTACATTTATTTCTTTACTTTTAGAATGGCGGAGAGGGCTGGGGAGGGAGGAGGCGATGAACTGACGTCTGTTGAGTCTGAGCGCTGCCTTAGCGTTGAGCTAGGTCCTCAGGCACGTTACCTGAATTCTTGCTACTGCTCTTCATGGTACTTCTATTCTACTAATAAGGAAATAAAAGTCAAAGAAGAGAATTAACATGTTCCACGTCACATTAGTAAGTGGCCAAACCAGTATTGGAACCCACTTTTTTTTTCTGGTTCTAAAGCCACCAATAATTCAAATCCACAGACTCACAATCCTACAGCAGGAAACCCTGGATTACCCAAATGAAGATTTCAGAATAGAGCTCTCAGAAAAGAACAGGACCACTGGCTTCAAATCTAACTTGAAGTAGCTTAGAAAAAAAAGAGGAATCTCCTGACTATCATCACTAAATGATAACTAAATCCGTAAGTCAACTTCATGAAGGGTGGGGTGCAGCTGGCTTCCAGGACACTGGAATGTCATTAGAACGCTGCCTCTTGTCTTTGCTGAGATCTCATTTTGGGTCAGAGTCTATCAGATATCAAGGCTTTTTATGCTTAAAAAGAAATAGTTTCTGCCTAATACTGTATTAGAGAATAAAACCTCTTCCCTGAATTTCAGTTTGAGACTCCCAGAAGGCACCTTGAGTCCTCTGCCCACTCGAGTTGACAGAGGCCCCGGAATCTGACTGGGAGTTCTCTCAGAGAAGCGTTCCTCGGGCTGAAAGAGGACCAGTTCTCTAAAGAGCAAATCAATGAAAAATCTTCACTTATTTAAAGATTAACTTTCGTCAAAAGTAAAGTGCTAACTGTCAATGTCCAGGGTCCACGCACTCCGGGATCTCTGCTGGGGTGATCAGCCCAGATGAACACTACTTTAGGATGAAGGAGTATGTGTTTCTCTCTTCTTTGTCGCTAACCTCCAAAATTTAGTAGTCAACAGAACTAGTCACAGACCCCCACACTGAAACAACATATCATCAAATAAGGAAACCGGTTTATGTAAACTATTGCATTATGATGAGAAGAATACACAGGAGTTACATTGATCTATAATAATGGCTCTGGTGAAATATTAAGGACAGATTCTAAGATCCCTTTTATCTCTCTGATTCTATTACTCTCTCAAAGAGCACTCTGCCTCTTGACAACAGTCACGACAAATGCAGATCATTTTTATGCTCCTTGAGTAGCGTGATGTTCTGTTCTTTATTTCTACATACCGGACCAACCCTCCTGTTACTCCGCTGTGTTCTATGGTTACCCACCAAAGCAAAGAAATAAAAAAACAAACAACACTGCCTTTTGGAAAACCATAAGGTTAAAAAACATATATGGTACTGTAAATGTAGTATAAATATGATGTTACATGTTTACAATGAAGTTTCTCTGACTTCTAGGGAAGTACATTTCATAACAGTGGTCATTTACAATTAATTAAGCAAGAGAAAAGATTTCAATTTCCAAACCAACTACTAAACACATTGCAGCGAATTCATCAATGTAAAAAAGACCTCTGAATAAGACACACAGGCTTCAATTTCTATTTCTAGCCATTCATCATAGTCATTTGTGGTATAATACTTACAATGAAATATTTCTCAGGAAGGAAGGGTTTACCACAAACACATTCTTATACAGAACTTTCACCACCAGCTGACGGCTAGAGGGACCCTAAGGAACCTAGATATCCTGCTCTACTCTGGAAAAGGACAGAATTATAAAATGAATAACTGATTTAGTGAATTATTTAGTACTATTGATCAGTTTAACATTATTATACTGAAAAAGCAGGGACAGGGTCCTAACAAGACAGATAACTAAATCAAGAGAAATGTACTCTTATTTTAAAAACCTTTCCACACTGAATCTTTTTTTGTTCTCTTTATTAAACCTAGATAGGAAGCTGTCAATACTTTATATAGATGTCAACTCCTGTATTTCTAGAAAGATGAGAAAAGATAGCAACCTAAAAACTTCAACAAGTTTCTGTTCAGAGAGGTCAATGCATGGTGCAAAAATGTCACTTCCTGACCTGCTCATAGGGTTGTTACTAAAATCTGTATTCAAAAATGGAAACATATTATTAGAGAAGACACACTGATTCTCAGGTATTTTTGTAATGAACCAGACAGGAAAAGATCAACAGTGGGCTTTCCCTTTATAATAAATGCCCGGAAAGTTCCAGAGGCTCTTGCACCCTGCCAAAAATAAACATAATCATCATCAGCCCAGCAGCTCAAGCAGCAAAAACATAAAGGCAAGGAAAAGCTATCAAACCTTTACGTTCTGTAGCAAATCCCTCTTCTCTCTCTATGGACCTGACATCTAGTGTCTTACAGTGCTGTTGTCTCTAAGGACACAGAATAATCACATGACGAGGAATCTTCTCCACAAGGGAGTTTATCCCACGGAGCATTTTGGGAAGAGGAGGTACAAGCGAAGGATTCATTAGACGACAAACACACGTCTGCGCTCCGTCAGCAGGCCTGTCAAGCAGTCGAGTGCAGCCAATGACAGAAAGGCTGATGTCGCACACAGAGGAGGTACCCCTCCTTGGAAGGTAAACACGAAACACACCTCTTGCAAGAGAATCCAAGTTCCTCTGCAAATTACTGACCCGATTATCCAGTCAGCAATTCTGCTCTAACGGGGCCATTAAGGAGCATCCCCCCACCTCCTCTCCTAACTGCCAAATGCTTGGTAGGAAAGCAGCCGGCGGTACTGTACCTGCCAAGCAATCTGGGCAGGCAGGACTGGAAGGGAGAACTAGGAAGGCTTGGGGTTCCGTTTTGTTGAGGAGGAGTTAATGAGAACGGTAGCAGAGCGCAAAAACCAGGCGATGGTGCTACCTACCCCGTGGATGCGAGGCTCCTCGCTTCATAAGGGCAGCTCGTCAGAGGGCGGCTGCGAAGCGCTGTGCGGTGCGGTGCGAGCTGCCGCGGGCTCTCAGGGACACCTCCAACAGGGCGCTCCCAGGAGGAGGGCGTCCCTGACACTCTGAGTCATCCTGGGCCCTCCTGTCCCCATCTCCACCGACACCCCACACAGCAGTAGCCGGCGTAACGTCAGTAACGTAAGGGCTTTCTGTTAGTCCGCTGCTGTCCCGAGAACCTTGGATTGTCACCCATCTGCTATCACACGGCTGAAATACTCTCCTCAGCACAGTGCTCACACTCTTCTCCAACCATGGACGCCCCACCCGGCTCCCAAATTGGGACAAACCCCTTCCTCTCTGCAGTCACTGCCCAGACACCACGGCCTCCGCCTCCCTGTCCATCTTA
This sequence comes from Mungos mungo, assembly GCA_004023785.1. NCBI lineage: Eukaryota > Metazoa > Chordata > Mammalia > Carnivora > Herpestidae > Mungos > Mungos mungo. Next base: position 1,178 of record PISW01012815.1, on the reverse strand, counting down.
ATTTTTTACCACTTCCTTATACTTCCTAAGCGTCTGGGCAGAAATGCTACCTAGGCCCTGAACTTCTCTACCACAGTAAAACAAAAACAAAACAAAATGGTAAAAGATATACAAGCACGACACTAAGAACAGGAACACGTCAAAATGAAACCCAGACTCACAACCTAAGTGCCCAGCAAAAACTTCTATCACTTGCTGAGATGAACGAAGAGGCAAGAAAAGACAGTATCAGACAGCTAACTGGTGAATATAAACACTTTGAAATTAATTTTAAAAGCCTGAAGAATAAAACGGACGTGTGTGCTTGAGTTCTTGGCAGAAAACGAAAGCGCTGACTTATACGCTCTATCAGAAATAAAATGAAAACAAAACAGCAGTGAGATACTATCTCAGAGCTCACACTCCGAGGAGGGACAAGGGAGCGCAGAGCGCGGAACGTGGCGGGCAACGTGCACAGCAGCGGGTACAGTTAATTTGGGGGGAGAAAAGCACGACAGCACAACAGAGACTGAAACGCCTTACTTTCATAATAAAAACGCATCAAGGGGGAAGGAAGGTGGGGGAGTGAGAAGAATGCATGTGTGGGAGAGGCGGGTTCTTGTTCTCATTCCGGCACGAAGCGGACTGAGTGACCGACGGGACCCGGGACAAGAAAGCCCTTTGTGCCTCAGCTGACTCGTCTGTGAGATGAAGGGAGCTGGTTCTAGAACAGTGGCTTCCACATGTGCTCCCTGGGCATCAGAGGATCCCACGAGGTGCTTCAGGCACCATCGCGGAGGGTGAGATCTGATCTCAACCTCATTTCCATAAAAGCAGCTCCGCTTCCACACCACACGAAACATCATATAAACAAAATATTCCACTGCTGCTTTTTAGGAAAAGTTTAAAAACGCCTTCCCTTACTACACAGTTTGAATGAGAAGTCCCCGCCGTGCTCACGCACAGCAGCCCGTTCTTTTCCTCTACAGGACTTATCACGGGCGCAACAATATGTAGTTAGCCCTGACTTCTTGACTGGTCTCACTTAAGAAGCTGTCAACTTCCTGAGAACAGGGCCCACAGAGGCGATTGCACCCTTGGGTTCACACCACACACCTCACACCCTGGCTGGCATACAGTGGGTGCTCAACAAATATGGGCTCGATAATGACATTTTATGATTCTACTTACAATTCTCA